>OZ005744.1:190584727-190798169 GCA_963930735.1 Dioctria linearis | reverse complement strand
TTTAGTAAAATCACTGTAGTGCCTTTAACTCAGTTTCTTGGCATTTTGTGTTCTGTCCAAAATATTTACGTGTATCGTGCCTAAGTAAGATATGGCTCGCTATACCTCGACCCATCCAAATCGTCTATGGCGACGTAATAGGTGAACTTCTTCTTTCCTTAGGTCATGGAAATTTGGACCAATTTCTCAGAATTTTCATCAGAAAAAACAATCTGCTCACATTCGTTGCTTCATGCCACATGGGCTCTGTTCCTTGCTGATACTGAGTTAACTGTGTTTTAGCCTTTAAATGAAGACGCTTCAACGTTATACATTTTTTAGTATCCTTTTAACGATTCCGAGGCCCACCGCTATCTCAACAGATGCTGCTAACTGTGTTGGTGTCTGCAGACTTTTGGATGCCGGTCGTAACAAGCTTCATGTATCGTGTTCTGTTATGGCGTATTTTCCTCTTCCTAATTCTTAAAAAAGATCCTTATTTCCTCAGAACTTCTATTCAACTCTCGCGATATTCCATTTATTGGCCAATTATTTACTTTATAAACTTCAATTTGACCAATTTCCTCTTCTGACTGCTGCTTTCCTTTATCCATTTTTAAATTAACTGTAAAAATAGTAAAGTTAAACGCCTAAAATAGTGTAACGGCCGGGCTCCTTTCTCACGAATAAGTTATTAAGTTGGGTGAAATATTAATTTTCTATTCTTGGTTCGGCAAAATGTGACATTATCTTCCAAGCTAGAGAAGTTGGTTTAGAATGTAAAGCAGCAGGTTACATAAGCACTATTCGGGATTACATAAGAAAAATAAAATTGAAAAAAAGTAAAGATTTGTAGCAACAGGATCTAAAAAACCATCATAGGGTATACATTTTCTCGAAAACAAAGAAATGTCTATAATTTGAAAAATACATGACTTAAATTTTTTTTATATTTTTCTGGTAACTGTTATGATTTGGTCTATCACCCGAATCCGGCTTGACGTATACTTACGGAACACCCTGTATATAAATATAAAAAAAAGGTAGATAAAGAAATAGGCATTTGAAGGTCGTTGCATATATTTGTGAGCGCGGGTGAACGGTTCCTGATCCAGAATTTAAGTTTTCAATTTTGGGTAATTTCAGTTTTCAAGTATTGCGTTTACATTCCTTATTATTGCCACCGGCCTGCATCTGAGCAACTTGGTTATTTTTAAGTAAGAAATTAATTTTCCTAGAATGTAAGATCCCGGAAGACTTTTGTACTACAATTTAGTTGTATAGGTGCTTATAGGCTATAAGTTTGGATTTTGTTTGGATTAAAAGATAAAAATAGATAGCATGAATTCAGAGTAAGTAGCGTTTCGGTTGCTCACCCCCCTCTCCTTTCGAAGATGCCGTAGCTCATGTAAAACTTGAACCCGAACTTAGATATCGACAACAGATGAGCGAGCCCTGACCATCTTTTGGCGGTAAGACGGACGCGTCTTGTCGGTGTCCTTCCCCACCATTTTTCCATTTTTTCCCCTTTTTCTTCCCCTTTTTCTCCTATGTTGTGTTTACGATATTCGGCATAGCATTGGAAGTGTTGACGCACTGGGCAAGATCCCCCCCCCCCCCAAACCATGAGCTTTAGCCAGCGATAGCCTATGCTGAGCCCAAGTGAAGTCACCAGCATCTTCTGGAATTATGTTTTTTTTGTTAGGAACCCAGGCAAGCTTGAAAAATGGCATCCCGCCTAATCAAGTACGCCAATAGGACAGCTAAAATCAAATGTACAACACCCTTCTAAGCTCTGATAATTAATGGGGGCTGAGCAGATGTCATGCTTTTAAAAGTGTACAAAAGTACAAAATACTAAAAATATTAAATTTGTAAGTAGTTAGGATATAAAATTTATTTCTCTCAACAATTATTCATTGCTTTCACTACCATCTCTTAAAAAAAGAGAAAATTTGTGTGCTTTCATAAAGGTATTCCACGCATTTATCCTGGGGGGCTAACCAGTTGTCACCGAGTGTATAAAACCTAATGTGTGTTTGTGTGATGGCCGCACTATAAGAAAAGCCTTAAAAGGTCCCATAGACACACGCCCTTGTAAAAGCCTAAAATTAAAACAATTCTGAAAATCTCTAAATAATTTTATAAGGTGATCTTGAAATAAGGAAATATTGGAAGTTTGCTTCTCTGACATTTAATTAAGAATTTTGTCAGGCCATATGCTACCACTGCTGATGTTATAAGATACAAGTATCTACATCTGCCATATATTAATATAATTATTCCATAATTAAGATATATACACTTAGTACAAATGTTAATTTAGTCATGGTACATACATGCAGGAATTTAAGAGGAAAAGAGGCTAGAAAGGTATTAATTCCTAGCCTCTGTTCCTCTTAAATTCCTGCATGCATGTACTAAGTACACATACATATAGTCTACAAATTTGTATGTTAACATTGTAATACACGTTATGTTCGAGAAATTTAAAATCGATTTCTCCAGCTATTTGTAAGCTAATTCCAGCCATTTGTGTACTCTTTGACAAAAGCAATTTAGTATTTTCCGCGAAATTAGAAATTTCATAAAATGAAAAAAAAAACTTGAATTACATTTTATGTATGGCGTAGAAATAGCAAAAATGTTTTTCTATGTGCTCAGCCTTGGTTCTCACAAAGCGAAACCAATAAATATTTTTCGCTAAACATTCCATAGATATGGAAGGTAAACAGGAAAATATATTTAGAACTTTATGCAGGTATCAAGTTACAAATGCACATAAATGACCTTGGGGCTCCATGTTGCTTTTTCACAGACCATCCCGAACTATGCATAAATGCAAATTCCGTTTCAGTTTGTCCAAAAATAAAAGAGAATATTTTCTAGTACCTAAATAATCGAATTTGGATCTTATTCCTTTTTTGTCTTTCATCAGATTCACATTACACTGCATGTGCACCAGTAACAATAACATTTATTTGGGTCGATAGACGTTAGGGAAGGACGTAGTCCTTAAAAGATTAATAGCAAATAAAAAGTACTTATTTATAAAATGGTCATTTAAAATAGAATTAGAGCTTCTTAAGGATAAAAAAACAAGTAATGGAGAACAAAAAGGCTTGCCATAATCTACCCGGCTTTATCTCCTATAGTCAAGGACTGTGTCCTGTCAGCCTTTGGATTTGGAGAGTTAGACTGAGAAGTCTTTCCTTCGATTCTTCAGCAGCTAGATGTAGTCGGCAAAGAATAGTTAATTAAATTAATAATACGACTTGCAGAAAACCCAATGCTGCACGCGAGTGGTTTGCAGTAATCTACTCCGACTCCGCTCGGCCTAACCTCTTATAGACGAGTCCGGCGATATTCGTTCAGGCTTCTAAACTGGAGGTAATTAAATTCTATACGCTAGGCTTAGCTAGTCTGCTTCCTTCACAGACAATTAATCGTAACTGACGTAAAAATTTACTAATACTTCTAAAGAACGCTTTCACACTGCCCAAAGTAGAAATTTTGGGAACAGACGAATTTGGAAGCGTCCCTAATGTTCAGTTCAATACAGCAGTCAAACATATACAGTGTATTTTCTATTAGTTAAAGCGGACTCGCGTCGCCACAAGTCTTCCATGAAAAGTCTTGTAAAACGAAGAAAAATAACGTTCTTGCTTCGATACGAATTTGCCATATGCCGTATGCACGAAGACCGCGCTGATGTGCTTGATTGGGATGTTAGTAATAGTTTGAGCTTAAATGCATCTAAATCCAAAACTATCGTGATCTATAAAAGTGAATTAGACACTTTCTGCTTTCCGAATGTTATCCTAAACAGTGTAATTATTCCTTACAGTAGTACCGTAAAGAATCTTGGAATAATTTGGATCGTACGTTAAATTGGTCCAGTCACATTAACGCGCTTGTCTGCAAAGTTTGTGGAACGCTGCGTAAACTTACTGTCACTGCGTCCTTTACTCCTGTTGACACGCGGATTATGTTAGTTAAATTGTTAATTGTTCCCCTCGTGACTTATGGATGTGAAGTTTTTCGTGGTTCTGATTCAATTTCATTGCGTAAGCTCAATGTGGCTTTTACCTCTACCGTGCGGTATGTGTTTGGCTTGAGGCGATACGACCATGTCTCGGGATATTTAAATTCAATCTTGGAATGCATGTTGGAAACTTACTTTAAATATCGTGCGATACTATTCCTTCGTAATTTGATGAGCAACCTGACTACCTGTATACTAGACTGGATTTTTCTCAATCCGTAAGAACTTTTTCTCCAAACACTCCTCGGTCCACCTGTCCTTCAAGTGGTCGTCAATTTTTTATTCAATCCACACGAATCTGGAATTCTCTTCCTCTACACCTTAGACAATCATTGTTTTCGGAACAATTTAATGGAATATTTAAGATCAGGTTTCGTAATAATAAAGCAAACTGCATTTATCTTTATTAATTTAAATATTAGATATGTTTATGTTTAAATTTTTTTTTTCATTATCCTACCTACACATAATTATAAGATTTGTCTTACTTGTGTAGCGTTGAAATAAACTTTTATTTGAATTTGAATGAAATTAAACAATTAGTAAGCCATACACTAACACTTTTTTCCACGCGCCAATTGACGCGCCACGCAATCTGTCGGTTTTCGCATCGTGTGTGGTCAACATCACACGCCAGATTTTCCTACATTCCACTTGACATTCCATTTCGCAGTTTTTCCTTTGATCTTACACACATGGCAAATTAAAAAAGTGGCCTTTGGAGTGTCATTTGGAGTGCTTTTGACTTTAATAAAAATGGGTGAACAAATAAAAAATTCTAAAGAATTTATTATAAATTTCTTGGAACTTTATAAAAAGCATCCGGCTTTATGGAAAATAAGGTCACAAGATTATAAAAATCGTAATCTTAAGAATAAAGGCTACGAAGAACTTTTAACGTTATATAAATCGTATTATACTCTGGCCGATAAAAACAGTGTTTTGAAGAAAATACAATCCTTAAGGGGAGCATTCCGAAAGGAGTTGAAAAAAGTGGAATCTTCCAAAAGAAGTGGGAAGTCTACAGATGAAATCTACGTACCAAGTTTATGGTACTATGATTTACTGCTGTTCACTTCAGAACATGAACTCCCAACGAGCAGTGTGGACAGCATCGATGAAGATATATCATTTCTGTTAGATGAAATTGAATCTGCTGACAAGGACACCTATATTGAAGAAGAAAATTCAAATTCAAATACTCAAGTAAGTTAAATTAAAATTTCATGTTTATTAAAAATATAATATTAGTTTAATTAACTTTTTCCATATTTTAACATATTGTCCTGCCATGGAACTTTGCCATTATTATTAAAGTACTCTGAGTATTTTTCCCTGCTGGTAACACAATCAAAATTGGACCCAGATCCAGCTCTAGAAGTAGTCTGTAATGATGTAAACGAATAAGGGTCAACAGTTCTCCATGCCCCATTTTGATGCACTTCATGTGTAATAGGATTTTCTGAATCAAATGTTTTTTTTGACACATATTTACTTTTCGACTGCATCAAGTAATTATGTAATACACAAATAGCACAAATTATGTGTTTAGTATTCTCAATTTTAACATTGATTGATGTATGCAATATTCTAAATTTAGTTGAAATTAGTCCAAATGTATTTTCAACTACATTGCGAGCCCTCGATAAACGATAATTAAATATTCTTCTTTCATAATTTAAATTTGCTTTCGAAAATGGTTTTAACATATTTGAATGTAATGAAAAAGCTTCATCACCAATTAACACAAAATTTAATTTTTCCAAGTTTTCCTCATTTGTAGGAAAATTAATGGTCCCATTCGTAATCTTCTCATATAGAGTAGTATATTCAAAAACTCCACCATCTGAAATTCTCCCATTTTTACCAACATCAATGTATATGAATTCATGATTAGCATTTACGAGGGCCATTAATATAATGTTATAAAAATTTTTGTAATTATTGTACAATGCTCCACTTTTTGGAGGTGCAGTAATTCTAATATGTTTTCCATCCATTGCACCTCCGCAATTTGGCATTTGCCATTTCTTCTCGAACTGTTTTGCTATTTCAGTCCATTCTTGTGTGGATGCTGGAAACTAAAAATAAAAATATTTTGGTATTATGCTACAGATAATTGCAACAACGGCGTCTAAAAGCACGGATCTTTTATCATCTATATCGAGTACTCCTTCAGCAAATAAAAAACTTAAAAGAAATATAGAAGCCAATATATAGCCAAAAACCTTAACGTTGCTACAAGACGTTCTTCTGGAGGGATACTCTTTCTCATGTTAGTATCATCTTTTTGAATATACGGTCTTATTTCTTCCAGTAGATTTCCAAAGTCATGTGCATCCATTCTTAAATAGTTATATAAATCAGTCGGACTATTTGTTTTCAACTCCTTTAGTAATTTCATGTCACTAAATTCATTTCTGTTAGCCAGCCATTTTTTTTTGCCAAAGCCTTTTAGTTTTAACTTTTTTCTGCATTTTTTTACTAGCTAGCAGCATCATTGCACAAACTACTAAATTCTCCGTCATTTTAAAAGCACAGAAATATTATGAAATTTAATTCAATTTCGTTATACTGCTGAGTATCCGTTAGAGTGTGATGTGGAATGTTGAAAAAACAGACACTCCACACGCCGAGCCAAATGTATACATTTTGTTGTTGTTTTCCAAAAATTCTTAACTGCCACGCAATTCAACATATTAACATTTGTAATGTGTGGGCAAAGAGCTTTTTCCAAAACGCCACGCAAAGTGGCAGTTTTTCTGACACGCCAACCGACAGTTTTTTCGAACGAACAAACTCTTAGTGTGTGGCTTACTATTCTCTCAGGTAATAGGATTCATTATTTTTTGCAAGTTAAAGAAGAATATTAAGACTATTTTCTTGAGGTATGTTTTAAGCGGGCACCCCACCAGTTGGTCGCGATAAGATGAGACATGTTAATATCTACGCAGTAAGAGAATGAAGCGTAAGCTATCGTTAAACACGACGCCAACAAACGCAATCAAGTTGCGGGAAAATCAGACCTCCGTAGGTGAAGAAAGGCAGGATTAATGTCTTAACCAAATTTAAACGGGGTTGCTTTTGGCATAATACTGGCTGAGAGCCAGACACGTCTGAGTCTGTTTTCATAGCCAGCTTAGCCTTCCCAGTATTTTCGATCGCGACAACATACTTTTTTTAAGCTACATCATTCCCTTAAGACCTCCAGAGGCCGAGGTGGTCCAATTTAGGGACCATAAAAATATTAATCTACGAGATGTTGCTATCGAGTGTGATTCTGTAGATTGGCCTGCCCTATATAATACTTCCTCAATAGACGAACAAGCAAATACTCTGAATAGTCGAATAAAATATTTGTATGATAGGCATGTTCCGCTGAAAAGAAAACGCATTTTGGCCACTGGATGTCCATGGTTTTCTGCTGAAATATCTACTCTCATTCTTGAGAGAGAGTATCTCTATCGGCTCCACCGTCGTGTTAAAACTAGTTACAGCAGGCAATTGTACAGATTGGCCCGAAATCGAGTTACTGCTGAAATTCGAAGGTCAAAGCGTTTGTATTTTACATCGAAACTGAACCCCAACTTGTCCCCAAGGATCCTGTGGAAAAATCTTAGTGGAAAGGAGGTTAGTCCTGTGCGCGAATTCAACCCGAATAACTTAAATATTTTCTTCACTTCCGTTCGCCCAACTCAACCTCAAGCAGATCTCTCTTATGACTCTTCTCCTTTAGCTAAACACAAAATAACTTTCTCTTTCCGTTGTGTTGATGCAAGTGAGGTATTAAGGGCTATCCATGCGATACGACCAGATGCGGTGGGAGCGGATGAAGTTTCTCCAGGATTCATTAAAATTTGTCTACCTTTCATTATTAGACATTTATTACATGTCTTTAATTCCTGCCTGACCTTCTCAACTTTTCCGTGCTTATGGAGGACTGCCACGGTGCTGGCACTACCAAAAAAGATATCTCCGAAGAATATGAATGATCTGCGGCCGATTAGCATTTTGTGTTTTTTTTTCTAAAGTTTTAGAAAAGTTTATGGCCGCGCAGACACAGGAGTACTTGGAGGATACGAACTTTCTCTCTGAGTGGCAGTCCGGTTTCCGTTCTCAACATAGCTGTGAATCAGCTGTACTAAAAGTGACCAATGATCTACGATGTTCACTTGATAAGGATCACATTAGCGTTCTTGTGCTTTTGGATTTTTCTAAGGCATTCGACAGTATTAGTCATCAAATGCTTTTGGATAACTTGTCTTCAAATTTTGGCTTTTGTTCTTCTGCTGATCAGCTAATCTGGAATTACCTAACTGATAGGTGGCAGCAAGTTAAAGTGGAAAATACTTTATCGGGTCTTCTACCGCTCTATTGCGGAGTTCCTCAGGGATCTGTACTTGCACCTCTTTTGTTCAGTATATTTATTGATGACCTACCGGAAGTTATAAAGGATGCAAAAATTCATATGTATACTGACGATGTTCAGATATACCTAAACAGGCCTATTGGGATAATAGAGGATTGCTTTGCTCGCTTAAATAACGACCTCAAAAATATACACAAATGGTCAGTAAACAATCAGCTTAAGTTGAATCCATCCAATATATGATAATCCACAATAATAGTCTTCATACTGATGAACTTCCAGCAGCTGAGCTCAACGGTACTAATCTTACATTAGTGAATAGAGTTAGAAATCTAGGCATAATTATCAACTCCAGTATGAAGTGCTGTGATCATTTAATGCTTCTGTACGTAAGATTTACTATGGACTTTGGCAGCCTTGGCTGTCCGCCGATATATTAAGCAAAGAAATGCGACTACGGCTTTTTAAAATTCTTCTTTTGGCACACTTCACGTTTGGTGGTTTAGTGTTTCCCAAGCTTGAGAGCACATGTAGACGTAAGCTTGAAGTTGCCTTCAACGACTGCATCAGATTTATCTTTGCCCTACGCAGAATCGACCGTGTGTCGCCCCTATAAATTACAACTTCTTGGTTGCTCTTTGTCCACGTATCTCAACCTAAAAGCGCTTTACTTTTTATTTAATTTACTGCGCACGAACACCTAAAAATATTTGCTTGAAAATACTCAGTACTTTCAATCAGCCAGGAATCGAAATTTGGTCATGCCACGGTTTCGCAGAGCCATCTTTGAGGATTCTTACTATGTTCAGATCTTTCGTTTATGGAATAACTTACCAGCTAATATTCAAAACGCCGGTTGCTTCGGCATATTCAAGGGGTTACTAAGGTACCATTTTTCTATCTGGGCTGTTGCCCAGTGACCTAAGCTCCCTGAACGCTGGCAACAATTTCGATGTTTGGTTCTGTCATTCTTTTATTGTTTCTTTAAAAACTTAACAATTATTTTTATTATTATTATTTTATTTGTTATTATTTTATTTATTAATATTTTTAACTTGATTTTAATTACTGTCTTTCTTTTCTTTGCATTTATTCGATTGTGTCTTTTTTTTCTCTTTTATCTTTATAACATATGCTTGTTTACTCACTTATAGTTTAACATTATTTAGTTTTCGTGTCTTCTGTTTTTTTTTTCTAAGTTAGTATTTTATTTATTTATTAGTATATCTTTTATTTTTGTTTTTAGTATTTTATTATTCTTTTATTAGTTAATCTTTTTAATTTCCTTTTGTTTTTGATTTTTGATTTTCTTAGTATTTACCAAATAACAAGGTACTAAAAAAGATTGTAGTATTTTGTGTACGTCTTTGCATTAATAAATTCTAATTCTAATTCTAAATTTTAGTAGTTTTTCATCTTATAAGTATAATCAAAGCAATTCCATGTTTTAGATCAATACGATACCAAGATTTGTCACCTTATTAACCAGAAGTAATGCTTTACTCTGCAGAACTATGGGTAGGATCTCAGACAGATGTAGTGGAATATTGTAAAAAACAATGCATAGAGACTTATTGGAATTCAATCTTGGACCATGCATTGGTGCTGCTCAAATTGTCATTGCACACCATCTGTGTATAACAGAATCCTAAAATCGCAACCAACTTGCGGAAGGTCGTTATTAAATTAAATAAATAGAAAGGGCCCTAAAATTTTATTTGGTACACCAGTCTGGAGAGGAACTGAATCAGATATAATTTATCATCGACCTTAATCCGTTGGTGACGGTCTGACAAGAAACTCCCAATAAGAGCAGACGCAGAGGCCGTAAAGACAAAATAATGAGATGGTTATGCAGTAAAATGTTGTGGTTAACACTATCGAATGCCTTTGAGAAATCAAGCAGAACTAAAATTGTAGGATTCTTTATGTTCAAACCTGCTCTTATATCATCACACACTTTAAATCCAGCAGTCTTGTGGCTGTAAAAATGACGAAAATCAGACAGTTTTTCATACAAACCGAACGTATTGGCGTTACACTAAGCCATCCAAACTAATAAATGGTATCAAAAGATCTTAACACATGGAAGGTCATTAAAAAATGAGAAGAGTAGATTCATGAGGAACTCTACCAAAGATGGGAAGACACAGAAAATTGTGGATGTTTTTCGTATAGATTTTTTTTTTTAAACTTCAGAGATATTAGTTACTATTCTACTATATCTACTATCTACTTATTTTTTAATATTTTTTTTTAGTATTTTTGATTCGTCCTTTATTACATATTTATTTGCAACGTTCCGCGTAAAGTAAAGAGCAGAAAATTGTGAAACTAATTGTCCTACAGCAATTGAATCGGATTTTAATTTTATAGATAGTATGTGTGCCTCTTTTGTAATACTTTTGCAATTTTTGAAAAAAAATTTTAATTAAAGGAATACCGATTGTGATTCATTTTCATCTTTATCACCAAAAATTGTGAAGAAAAATAGTCCTGTAAATTTTATGTAACTAGGTTCCAGCGTTTATCCTTTTGTTACATCATCAATTGTATACCGTGAAATACGAAAGATGACAACTCAATTGAACGGACTGAATTCCATTTGCATGTGAATTATCATCTGTATGCCCTCAATCTATTTAATTGTTAATTATGTAGCATTCCACTCAAAAAAAAACACACACAGTGAACTCGACTGGTGTGAACCGATAACAGCACAAAATGAATTAAAAATGATGCAATAACTTCTACGATTCTTCATAAACAAATCCTGAAAGATATCCATAGCAAATCATTTTAATAACTTTGAGGTTCAACAAATCACTTGATTTTTCCGGATCACTAAACTACAGAAAAAACGTAATAGTTCTGAAAAACGGTTACAAAATCTGACAGAATTCCCCATGACAAGCTGTTGAGTTATGTGTTCCAGGATAGCTCACAGCATATGGAATCTAACAATTTGAATGAAGCTTTCGCTCCATTTGGTGTCCCCTCGTATCATCAATCTTCATGAGTTGGTTTGATGATATCCCGAATGGTCAGTAAATAAAAACTCTAACCATGTGCAACTGAAGGCCAGATGGGGTGTTCTTACTTCCTATGACTACAGTTATAAATCTATTCTCAAAGGATTTATAGACCGTGAAGCATACTGTATCTGTCTCTATTGGGCACGAATGAAATGTGGTAAGCAGTAAAGCGATGTGGTTGCTGGCTTTCTGTAATATTGTAAGAAAAGGTACTAACAGGTTCCAGTATAAGGATAAAGGATAAGAGCTTATTTAAGTTTTGATTTATTTGAGAAATATTGTTGTATAGGTGAGTATTACTAGTTCTGTTTAAATTTCAAAGAACTCTTGGAAAGTTTTTATTGCAGCTTAAGTATGGCAAATATTTTCAGCTGAAATCTTCTTTATCCATGCACAGAAAAGATTGAGCGTTTTTTTTTCTGAAAGATCCAAAAGTTTAGGATTAAATATTGCATTAATCATATCAGAATATTATATCGCTCGCTAAAAATAAGTACATAAAGAATATTAGAAAATTCTGGTTAAAATTTCGCGATCTAGATAAAATCTGAATTATTACTTCCGACGTAGGATTTAAAACTGCCGCTCTAGAGAAGCAGATATCAAGACATTAAGGAGGAATTACTAATGAGAATAATTAAAATAAAATCAAATAAAAACAGTGGTACTAAAGCAGAACCAGATATGTATAAGAATTTGTTTATTTGACATGTCACGTTCTGCCCTAGTACCACAGAAATATAAGTCTACTAAAAAAGTCAGTTCAAAAATACCAAAATTCCAAGGAAACTGTTCCAACTAAGAATTTTAGCAAAAAACGACAAAAGTGAATTTGAACACTCTTGCTTAATTTTCCACTATGGTTTTATTGCATTTGAATTATATTTTCACAAATCGTTCTAATACTACTAAGACTTTCGTTTGCTTGCATTGATATTAATTAGAAATGTTTGAAAGCTTTTTCGCATTGCGCCTTTTGGGGAATCAAGTACGTTTCATGTTTCAATCGTCACTCTCAGTTCACTGTGAATTGGATGGAATTTAAGAAAGTGCGTAAACATTCAAAATTTTGTTGAAATAATCACAATTACCTTCATTTTCACCGTCACCTTTAATATAGAAGGCAGTGTGTGTTTGGTTACATTATAAAAAGCGTTAGCGAATTGTGTAATTAAAATATAATAAAACAATTATTGTTTAGTCCACATAGTTATGGATGCCTCGATGAATTTCCTAGATCAAACTGACAACCTTTTAACTCCTCATAATGAATTCCTCGTAGAAATTCCACATTTCATTCAAGTTCTTCGATCATATCCCTTGATGAGAACATTTATCTTAAAAAATATAAAAAAAGGCTACGAGGCGCAGTAAAATCACACCATATCATCAACCACAGTCACATCTGAATTTCCTATCCTACGAACAAAAGGCTAATTTTCTTCTTTACTTCATATAAAAGCTTAATTTTACAAAAATCCAACCTCCCAGAAAATTTCCCCACTCGCTGTAACAGAAGTCTAATTCTGCTTACACGCTTCAGTATACTATAGCAGGAGTATTATCTTGCACCTAAAAATTGCTGCAGAAATATAATTCTGCCTGATAAAATTAATTTCTTTTGGAAGTTTAATTCTAAAAAAAAGTAACAAACTTCCCAAGTAACATTTCCCCACCTTTTCAGATCGAATTTAGGTTTGTGGTTAGGTTAAGATTACCTAATATTTAGGTCCGATTTACGTAAGTGGAGAATGAGAGGAAGTCGTATCGACGTAGATATTAGGGAAATTTTGAATTATTTCCCTATAGGGCACAGGACTCATTTCCTTGATTTGGTACATTTAACGTAAATTTCACGTCGAACTTACGTAAATTTTCCTTGATCTCGACCTATTTTCTACCTAGTTTAACTCATGTTAAGGTGTGTGTTAATATAGAAGGAGTTACATTTTATAAGAATTGTATGTGTAGATTTGCTCTAGTAGGTAATGTAAGGCATATAACTCCAAATTGAAAGATTATGAGAAGTATTGCTTTAACAAAGTATATAGAAATTATGGCCTTATTCAAATTTAATTCTCGCAGCTCCTAAGAGTTCCATTTAAAACGAGAAAAATTTTATTGATAAATATCGAAATAATTTTTCGAAATACTTTAAATATATTAAAAATATTTAAAAAATTATAATTTTAAATTTTTTAAATTTATTCTTTGGTTTCCGACCTAGATCATTAAAATTAATTTTAATATTCTTTAATCGTTCTGAAATTAAGAAAACTTTATTTATTTGGTTTTTTTGTGCAGTAGCTATGGAAAAAATTAAACTAAGATATCTGGCAATTTTTCCATTCATTCCTTTAATATATGGCAGCCATGTTTTGTTAAATAAATATGGCGCATACGAGTATTACATTTCTCGACCTAAAAGTTAGTTTGACTCACAATTTTTCCTTATACGACGAATTTCCTGGATGGCAAGACGAAAATCCAAATTTTTCGACTTTGATGGCAAAAATCCTTGTTTAGGTAATTTTGTGTTCACGGGTTCTGATAATTTTTTTCTATAAATAAATTTCAACTTAAAATAAGGCATTTCGCCCTAAATTATGGAATTTCGCCTTAAATAAGTAAAAGATATTTGACAATTGAATGAATTGAATTGATTTATTTACATCATAAAAATAGTAAACCATGTGATTAGCATCATCATTTGCATACAAGATTTGTTAAAAAGAGGGTGAATGCAAACGCAGTTAAATATGCGTATATTCCGCATGGTTGGGAAGCAAATAATCAAGTGTACCTATTGGCCCAAGTCAAGTGTAGCATCTTTAACCCTCACCCGCTCAGTATTTACCTGGGTAAATATGCATTTCTTTTTTTTTTAATAATTTGTGTACAGAAATTTTTTAAATAATTTCCTCATAGATAATGGAATATTTTTTTATATTTTAAACAAATATGCAAAAAGAATTAGAATTAGTCTTTTGTTAATGCATGTTTTAGCCACTTTCTGGATTTTCATCCTAAAACGGATTGTATTTACCTGGGTAAATACTTGGATCCTTTAGAAATTATCAATTATAAGGGTCTACTAAAATTGAATTACCATCTATTTTACATACAATTCTTGTGTTTATAAAAATATATATATATATATATATATATAATGTAAGCTATATATGCATTTTTATATACATACATCTGTATGTATGTATGTATGTGAATTTCTTACTTACTCTAACAATGAGTGCCAAAAACCTTGTGTTTTTTGAGGCCAGCCATTCACTTTAACTCGTACACGAATTTGTCTATTTCTTTACTATTTTCGACACTCTCGTAGACCCACTTTTCGTCATCACAGCGAGCTGAAATTTGGCACACAGGCTCATGTCGCGTGACAATTGAAGTTTATTTTCTACTTTTTGATGAGGCTTGGCCTCAGTTTTGTTTGAAAACTCGTTTTTTACTTATTTTATTTTTTATGTAGTGCTGAAATCTCAAGGTAAGAACACTTTTTCTGTAAATGATACTACGAATTTGTTGTGCGGTATAGATTGTCGTTTGACGAAAGGAGCCATTTTTATCGGAGGATGCTTTCAGCAATCGATGATCAAAGTTTGGATGTACTTCAAGGTAGTGATGTTTTGGACGAAGTGTATATACCTCCAATTAAAAACGAAGCATCTGATGAAGAAACTTGTGATATAAAAGAATAGATTGTAGATACTCAATTGGATGAGATCAGTGCAGATGAAAATTCGGATAACAAATTAGAATTGCATGATCCTGAACAATTTTTCATTGGACGAGACGCTACTAAATGGAGCAAAATCCCACCACGAGTAGATCGAGTTTGAGCATATAATAAGTTGCGGTCGACTCAAATAGGACCGGTATCATAAACGAAAAATATGGACCCAGTAAACATTTTTTAATTGTTAACCCATTCGAGATATCATGTCGCTAGACAAAACGAAAGGTACGTTAAACGTAATTTCCTTTTATATGGCGCACCAAATTCACCCAATATATGCCATCATAACCATGGAACTATACGGTATCAAACTGTGGTGGGCATGCGATGCTAAAACGTTTTATCTATTGGTGGTTCAAATTTACAAGCGATAGAAACCTGGTTGCCCACTTGAAACTCTTCAAGATCAGCTTAAGCTGCACAATTATATCTTACAATATTTTCTAAAATACCGCGCATTTTAGGTGCGAAGACTGTTGTAAATAAAACTTTTAGTTTTATATTTTGCGTTTCTGTCATTTTCATGTTATATGTACCTATTTATTACCTTTGATGAATTTAAAAATACATAATTCTACATACATATTTCATTTTTAATTCACTTTCTAGAAACCATTTTCAGTCAAAAATGAAGAGCATAATCTGCATGTTAGATATAAATGAATCGCAGTTGTTGCACTCAGTAATATTTTTTTTCTCAAATTACAGTCAACTGGCAACACTAATTCCAAATACATATCCATAAAAGATTCACATCTACATACTCATTCTAAAGAAAACTAGAAGAAAGTAATTTTTTCTGAATTTATCTTATGTTTTTATGAATTCCTTCATATAAAATATATTTATTTACAAGGGTAAATACTGACCGTTTTAAGGTAAAAATCGAACTGAGCGTGTGAGGGTTAAGAAAAGATGTAAATGGTATTCCAGAGCCTGACTGATTCCGATATAAATGTGTCGTAAATAGGAGCAACATTTGTAATCTTGATGAAATGATTCAATGGGAGGAGCAATTCAATAATTCCAGTGATAATGAAGCCAAACAAAAGTAAATTAACTTTAAATTTTGGTTATAGTATTACGTAATTTCAGCCCATTTAGTCCAATTTACCTTGAGGTTAACTTTTTTGGGATTTCGGACTTTGAGGGCGAGCACAATCGAATATCTTGCCTTGAACTTGGGAATAGATTTAACTACAAAGACCATACATTTCCTTAAAGTTGACCTCAAACTTAAGTAAAAATTAGGTAAAAAATAAGGAAGTTTGCCTCATATTTAGGAAATTTTCCTTATATTTATTTCCTAATTTATTCTAATTTCTACCAGGTAAATTAAAAAGGAATTATTACGTAGTTTTTCCCTAATATTTAACTACAAAGTCAAGATTACTTTGAGGACCTAATTTAAGGAATTATTATGTAAAATTACCTTCCTAATTAACCTTAAAGGAGAGTGTCCTTCGAGGTTAAATTCTTAAGTCTAATTTACGTAATTTTATCCAAAATAGGTCGATCGGCCCTCAAAGATAGGAAATTCAACCTCCAATGTTACTTGGGTTCTTCTTTTTCTTTAAGGAGTGAAAAAATTGATGAGAAATCGCACACCACATAGAATTTTACTTTTTAATTTTTTAATTTATTTTAATGAAATCGTCACGTAGAATTTTAATTGACATTTAAAATAGTTAGTAGTAGATTTAAGTTTCATTTTAAATACTGAATTTTAATTAATTTATTTTTGATTAAAAATTATATTTGAAGTAAATTAAAGCTGAGTTATATTTTCCAACCGGCATTCTCCCTGTCGCTTGAGACTATATCCTACAATTATGGAAAACAAAACAAAAAGTACTGGTAAGAAAAAATTACACAATTTATTAACTAACAAAGGACTACCACTGTATAGATTTTCAACAAAATCGGTAACAGTTAAGCTCGCAGAACCACTGGTAGAGTTTCGGTGGAAACAAATCCCAAGTTTTTTGCTGTAGGTAATATTTTCTATTTGAAGATTTTACTTTCATCATAAAAAAACTTTCGAATTCGTGTGTACATAGGCTATTTACTTTATTTTTGTACCGTAATGTCCCTTTTGAAAAAGGTAATACGAAAATCTACGCAGGTACAAATTATTATGTTAAGACTTTACTTAAAAAAAAAAAACTCCTAGTAACATAAGAAAGACAAAAAAAAATGTTGTCACTTGTGATTCAGGAAACTGTCTTTGCTAGAGCTGAAATGTCCATTTTACCCCCCACAACCAACTTATTTATTTTCAGTAGATATTCAAAAATTATTTCAAATATCAACAAAATACGGTGCAGAACCATCCAAATACCGAAGGTAGGTACTTTTGTTGAATATTTACATTTCGTCCATCATCTTGGAAATTTTCGTGAAATATTTTCACTCTTGCCTACGCTCCGAATTTATTGACTAAATTATGGAAAAGCTGAAACAACCCCAAAATCAATTACTTTAGCTGAAGGGAACGTGATCAGAATCTGACGGCCGAAGCTAATGTAGTGCAAAAATTAATATTTATGACCCTTGATACGTCTTCACGTTTTCTTTTAAGGGAATCTTCAATGAACAGGAGCGCAATGGAATATTTACGAGCCAAAAGATAAAACGTCTCTCATCAAAATATGAAATTTTTTTTTTCATATTATTTAATAAAAATTCTCTAGAAATGCGGAGTCATTAAAAATTAAAGCGAAATGCTGTTGCGTTTGGGTGAATTTCCTTGTGTTTTTTAAATTATTAGAAGTAATATCAAATGAATGTATAGGTCAAGGAATTTGTGGATGTGAACTCGTGGGAGAAAAAGTTTCTGACATTAAAAAAAAAAACGGAACTTGTATGTTAGTTAGTTAGCCAAACAGAAAAGTTAAAACTTGTGTTATAAAAAGTAAAGGTAAATGTAAAAGGAAATTTGTAATAAGTTAAAATAACAAATTCTATAAGTAAAAAGGCAAATATCTAAATTGTGTAACCGCTATAATTAATATATAATAAGGGGTTTAAATTATTAGGTTTATGTTCGTCAATCCATCCGTCTGTTTGATAATACTACTTTAATGAGCTTCTCAGTACATTAAAAAAGTGTGAGACTGAACGCTCCCCACTATCCGTAAAAATTTAAATTTTCTTATGGCAACTACACGACGGGATTGCCCAATTTAGTCCATTTTGGAAATTACATATATACACAACCCCTCCATGATAATTGTGCATCAAATTTTAGCTGTTGACGTCGATCAGTGCTCTAATATATGTACCTATAGTGAAAAACGAAATTTCTTTTTATGGAAATACTTCAATGGACTTCCTCGAATTTTCGCATTTTCGAAATTATATTAGAATGAGAACATTGCGATGGAATTGGCCAGTTTGTCTAATAGATCTAATTTATTTTGGAAAGATCGGGCAAAAAATATTAGCGCAGTGACAAGTATTTACTATAATTTAATCTGGGTAATAAAAACATATTTTATCTGGTTTTCAACACTTTTGGTTCATCGCTTAATGCCCGATAAGCTGTCTTATACCGTAGACACACGGGACATATCAATGATCAATGACGGAGCAATGATCATTGCATAGCTCGTGTGTCACTGCATCATTGGCGCAATGGTCATTCGTTTCGTTATTGCACCAATTACGCCCCCACAAACTAATTCGTTTGCAATTATGCATTGCTTGTATTTCTTTTAGCGATAAGCGCGCTTTCAGCAGTGAGGAAATGCAAATTATTGGAAAAATCAGCTGATTTTCCAGCCATCACTGTCAGATGTCATTTATGAAATTGGCTGATACATTTTTTAAAGTAAATTTTGCATGTTTCCCAAATTATTGAATTCTTTAAAAAAAATTCATACATTATAAATGGAAAAAGAGACGAATGAAAAATATACGAAGAAAAAAACAATATTGTGGAAAACTGCTGAAAATTATAAGTTGTGCGAGCTGTAGCGCATTTGTATAAAAGCTCTGAGAAAGCCAAAAAGAAATACACACATATGCCCTGATATGTCTCAGAAATTTATGGATATGGGAGTAATCACCAGTAATGCACAAGTGACACATTTAATGGGTCAAATCTAGTCTGTCAAATCTAATTACGTGAAGACGGTTATTGCCGTGTGCCACCCCAAAACAGGAATGATCATTCGTCCAATTACGTAATTGAACCAATGATATGTCCCGCGTGTCTAGGGTATTATGCGCCAACAAGTTGTATAATAATTACCAATTTTTGACTAAAATTACGAAAATGTTTGGGTGATGAGTTTTTATTTTTACAAGTATTTTGAGCTTCATTTTGCATTTATGCGTGCAAACTTACAATGTGCTCTTAAAAAAACAAATCGTAGATAAGCAAAAGATTCTGTAGATTCAATCTTAGGTAGAAGGAGCAAATTTTCACAAGATCCTTCTTCACAACTTTTCTTCCTTCATACATCTTAAAAATATTGGGACAACATTGAGCGACGATAACAGGCACCGTTTTCTTAAAATACTTATTTATTATATATATTTTGTTTTTGTTTTTCTTTCTAAATAATTTCCTACTGTTTTTTTTCATTGGCAGGGGTCCACGAGATTCCAAGCATGGAGGGCAGGGCGTCCTATTGTGCTAACCTGATAGCAACCCTCTCACCAAAACCTTCTGTCCTCTTTAAAAAAAACCATTAGGTCCTGGTGTTTTAAGTTTTTCAGCTCATCTGCAGATAAGCGGGCAAACCAATGCTCCGGGCACGGGCCGGACAAGCACACCGAAAGTGTTCCATTGTCTCAGGCTCTCATTCCAGGCAAGACAGACGCTCAGGACGGACTATCAACAACTCCCGTCCCAATTATATGAGCGTGACAATTATGATTATGTCAACCCCAGTTCTGCTTTGTTTCTTTCCGAGACCCAAGAGAAAATCAGAGAAATTCTTATTACGTCCATCAAGGAAAAGGTTTGTACACCTGCAAGTGCTCAGTTTCGCCCACCTCTGCTTATGCTTCATACGAACATCCCATTTGACGAGCGACCCGATAACCGATGTGGCAACGCCTAGGGCGAGTTTCGGTTCAAGGAAGACAGAACCAGAGCCAAACCTGGTCAGAAGATCAGGTCATTCATTCTTCATGATCCCCATGTAACCGGGAACCCACTGAAGGAAGAGCTTGTTGTAGATACACAGCTTATCGATAAACGACCTGCTGCCCTCAGCAATTTAGCTATCTAGTACCCACTTAGAGCCATCGAGGCTGCCTGGCTATCCGAAAGGGTAGCAATGTCCTTCCCTTGATCTTCATATCAAGGCTTGTCTTAGCTGCCATTGTGATGATGAAGACTTCAGACTGGAAGCCAGTGGAGTGTCTTCGAAGCAAGTTTCCCAACCCAATGTTAAGTTCAAGAAAGTAAACAACCGTACCGGCTCCCTCATAAGTAAGGGATCCGTCTATGAATATTTTTAGAACAGATTCGATAAGACACTTCCCTTAGCCTACGATTCCTTTTCAGGAAAGTTGACAAAGAAGATGCACCCAAAGTGAAGCTCTGATGCCATCGCATCAAGTGGCATGCGGATCAGAGGGTTTGCCAGTTTCAGCCCACCCGCCAGTAAGCAATAGGAAAAACCTCTCTAATAACCCCATGAGTGCAATCTACACACAGCCTTTTTGTCATCTGCCTGCCTGAATTACAAATAAGCCTTTGCAGGCCCGACAGCTCATGGATCGCAGTCCCGACTTTCGTCCTCGGCCTCCACAAACAAGAGGCATATGTGAGCATGGGTCTTACAATCAAGGAATACATCCAGGACAGAACCATCTGTCTTATGCCTCATTTGCAGCCAAAGGTTTTCCTGCATTAAGCGAAGACCCTCATAGCCGCAATAACTTTTTCCTTTGCATGCAATTCCCACTTCAGCTTCGAGTCAAGGTAGACTCCCAGGTGCTTGAAATGGGGAGACCGTAGCTTTGGAGGGACACAGTACCCAAGCTTACGTCTCAAAACAGTACCAAGCTGGCCTTTGTTTGATTCACAGCCATGCTGCGGCTGCAGATGAGCAGAGGCCTGTCATTCGCATAAGCTTCACAGCAGAATCCCAAAATCATCAGCGCCAAAATGAATAAGTCAACCAATATACACCAGAGTTCCGGGGAGAGCACGACATCCTATGCGAAGCCTATCTCCAACAGCACACTAAGGGAGGTTCGGCCACCCAACTACGCGGTTAGGTATCTTCGTCTAAGCATTTGGCCGACCCATTAATAATAATATTAACGTATACAAAGCAGAACTGAATTATTATTAAGTAGTATTATAAAACAACAAAAAAGGAACATCAAAATATTAAAGCTAAAAAAAAATCTTCCAATAAAAGGTCTCAAGTTTCCAAAGCCCGGCCCTCTAATTTCATAGAGAAATTATTTACATTTTTTTTCTACTTCAACTGAAAATGTATACAAACTTTTCGGCGTGCCAACAATTTTTTTTACTTTTGAAGAATTGAAATTCTGCTGTTTAGGATTTGTTACCCTAAGATATTTTTGAAACTTCATTTTGTATCGTGGAGATTTTTCCTTCTGAGACCTTGTGTCCTTCCCCTTTTTTCCTGTACAGACATAATATTTTTTTGACGAAAAATATGAAATGTCATAGATCTCGACGGGGATGGCTCATTCGATGAGGAGTAATTTGAACTTTCATGGATTCATGCCCACTTATTTGGTCCACACGAACCAGCTCAGCTGCTTTATTTCTATCCCGAGCAATAAAATGGGAGTCTTCTCAGAAGAATTTTAGATAATCGTAAACTGCGGAATTTCTCGTTTTTTTTTAAGTTTAGACTGAAATCTTAGATAATTTAAGGTTTCGCTACATCACTTCTAAATATGTATACGAATTAAAATCAGTAACCTAGATACGTATATAGGCAAACAGGAAAGGCCTAACCTGATTCCAATGAAATCCGCAACAAACATTTTCCTTAATTAATGTGTTAACTAAAAACGATACCGGGCAGCATCCATTGTACCAAAAGTTTTAGGGATAATTGGCAAACTTTCCAGGTAAAATGTGTTATTCTCTCTTGAATGTGTCAGAAGACTGGTCCCTCCGAGTAATTTACTGCATCTGATAGCATCAGTAATACGTTCAGTCTTTATAAATCCCGGACATTTGGTAGCCATTGAAAATGTTCTATGGCAGTCTTTTAACTGACAAGTTATTTAGGCGACCTTGCAGGACAATATTTTCTTGAGTTATACGTGAACGTAGCTCACCGTGCCCAGAAAATCATTTCACAAAAAGTATAAAGACAAAACAAGGTCATTATGAATAATAATTTCGTACAAAATTTTCAAAACCGTCGCAATCCTTGCTTTATGTTTCCTCAATTGGTGTTCTTTGAAATGAATTACGTGGGGCAATGAATAAGTACTCCTTTGTGTACGGTGCACAAAAAGGTAGGTCATATTTTTATGAAACTATTCACACCGCCATGTAGTCTAATTTATTGCAACCAATTAACTGGTCGCTTGGGTCTTAAGAATACCTTCCTACAAAAGTGAAGGTGTCTAACCGCTGTGCAATTTTTTTTGTTTCGGGATACCATGATAAAAGGTCCTCGTATTTTAAAGGAAATTGCACTAATTAAAGAAAATAAGAGAGAAAATCACGTACAAAACTCCATCTCTGTAGGACAGGATGGGATGGAGATTGTTCATTTAAAGTTCATAAAACTCCCATTTTACACCGAAGGTGCAGTCCTAGTTAAAAGAAAGTTGAAGAGAAAATAAGGAAATCCATATAACATTTACCCATGAATAGTCAAAGGCATAAGAGCAACTGAAAGTCAACATAAGGGCAGGAAAGGCTAATTGTTGAGAGGATGTTGGACTGTTGGTAGTTTTAGCCGTTTCGGACAGATACACTCCCACATACATTGACATGAGATTTATATCCTCGTAACTTTTTTTTGCGGGGAAAAGCAAACCCCAAACAATTTTGCTTAATTTAGTTTTTCTGTATCTTTTTGTTGACCTCTATACTGCCCGTCCCTTCATCAGCTCCCAGTTGGGCGATTCTAGCCTGATACAATGACATGATAACTTGACCCTTATCTCTATAAAAGGTTACATTTGACCTTTTTTATAGTTCGTTGAGAAAAGGTTTCCATTGTTCGATGTTTAGAATATTCTCTATGATGAGATAATACTGTTGAGAATTATATAGGAGGCGGGCTTATGGACAGAAAGACGAAAAAGTAAGGATTATGACTTCCAGGAATGTATTTAGCAAAAGTTGTAAGTTGTAAACGTAAGTGTAGGCTCGAGATTTGAATAAGATTTTGTAGGAATATTGCAAATTAACTACACGACCCATGAAATTTTAAACTTAGAATAGGAAATTTTGCATGGGAAAAATTGTTGATTAGATTGGAGCACTACTAATCTGCTAAATTAAAAAAATGTACAAATGGACAAAATTTACGGCAGATGGCAGGTAAGGAGACGAACTGATAATTTGGTAATGAAATGCTTCTATGACATTAGACCAGACATAACAACTTGCAGAACAGCTACAACTACACCCAGCCCCATTTTCAGTCTCCACTTCACCCACCCTCATCAAATATTATCAATCATTATGGACCTGAGAATAATCATCGACATTTACAGAATTTGATCGTTGATCTTTCGATCCGAAATTCATATTCCTCGATTTATATTCAAATTCGGAACTGGTAGCGCCATCTCTTGTGGTAATTTCAAATTAGACTTAGTTTATAAAATCAATAATCTAACGTTATTTAAAACTTCAGATACGACAGAATCTTCGATGAGGAACAAACTGCTTTTATATCCTGTATGAAAATCAGAAATTAATTCTGAATCTGATTGTACTGACGAGGAAGTGGTGATGTTCACTATAAACAGAGAAACATTTTTAGCTTATCTACACTACAGTTGTACAGACATATCCATACCCACTTACAATTGTGTGGTATCCATTAAACATAGTCAGCATTTGAGTTGTGCTTGTCCATTAAAATGATGTTGTAATTGTTATTCCATCCTCATCTAATATAATTTAATAAAAATTAAAAAATTAAGTTTTTTTTTATTTCTTTGCAAACAGTGGTTTCAAATTTTGATTAGAGTTAGCTATAGCCCGGATATACATAACTCTACTCGCTTCACCTTTAAAGCATACGCCAACTTGGTTACGAATAGCTTTAGCCGGATTCAATCAGAAACTTAAGCACATCCCTGATTTCTGTCTGCTTGAAACGAACACCCACAGATTTCCATATTGCCCTCCAAGGGAGTAAAGCATAATTGAAATTATGCAAATGAGTAAAAAAATCGATGTTTGCATCATAATCATCTTATCCGTAGTTATAAATATTTTTCTTTAATAACAGACAGCTTTACGCGTCAAAATTTCTTGTTAAGAAATTTCAAAATATTTTCACACTTTTCAATTACTTGTCCAATTAAAACTTCCCATATCAATTACAGCTAATTATGTACGTCATACGTTTGGACTTTGGATAAAGTTCAAGTAATTCTTGAAAAAAGTACGCTAGACTTGTTCATTCGAAAAACTTTCAAAATTTTCTTCTCTTCCAACATCCACTCGATCCATTTGTTTTATAAAGGAAAGAGTGCGAAAATTCTGACATTACACATCCTGCCCGATTCACTCGTGCTCAAAAACAGTTCGCTTCAATTCAATAGCAGCATAAATCAATGGTTGCTGGAACTAAACTGGGTCAGACTTTATATTTCCGAGACAATCTTAAGATTTTGGAATCAATACGCACTCAATTTTTTTATAGTCTCTGGCAGACTTTCAATATTTTATCAAAATTAAATTGAATAGGAATATTACATTTTTCAATCAAACGACCAACAATGTATACTTTTTGTGATTCTTCAACAAAGGACTCCAAAGCAAATAATGTTCGTTGAGGTTGTTCATAACTCATGAAAAATCATAATCTTTTGTAATTGATACAATTTCCATTGTCGTATTCCTGGCACCACCGCAGCACATCAAATCAAGGAAGGAGCCGAAACATCCCTGATTGATTGAATGTTTTGACAAAAGTATGTTTCCATTAAAAAAAGGGTTTGAGGGAATGAGATTTAAATGGGATGTCTAATCAAAGTCACGTATGCCGCAGTTTGCCACCGGAAAAGAAGGTTCGAGTTGAGATTTTCCTTAAGAATGATGGCATTATTGATTTTCTTTAAGATATTCTGTTTAAAGACAAATTTATGAGGGGGCGGGAGCACAACTGGCAAATATCTGACTGAGATTATGTATGGATCTCGAAAATTTAATTAGGAAATGTCTTTGGAGGAACATTATTTAGAGAGAGAGAGCCGCATGAAGTAAAAGATGATGAAAGCTCGCCTTAGGAACCAAAAGGACAGAGTATCTCTTAAAGCCAAGATAATATAGGAGTCAGTAGCCAAGGCACTTGAGTAATAAATTGTATGCGATCAAAGCGTACATACTCATGAGTCGTGTGCGATTTTCTTGAGCATTATACTCACGCACATGAGTGAATAATTCAATATAAGGAAGCGCACACTCGCGTGCGCTCATGAAATTTTTCGCGACTCATTACTCACGAATGAGTAATTCTTTCTTCGTTTGAATAACTCACTCGTGAGTAATGAGCAGTGATTAATTTCGTGTGCGCAACTGGCGCACAAGCACATAAGTTTTTAAAAATGGAACGCGCACGTGAGTCGTAAAATACTCATGAGTCATTCGTGTGGGCACGTAGTGTGCGTTTCCTTACTCTGGTTTTTTTTAAAGAACGTGTCCAATATTTCCGCTCTCTAAGTAAACGCGTTCTCTGGTAACCAATATAAATTTTAACATTACATGTAGGTGTACAATCCTCTTTTCTCTACCAGCATTATTTCTATGCATTACAGATGGAGTGACAAACTTAGTATACTCTGAGATTTCTAAAATTTAGATTTATAAAATCGGAATTCGGATTTCAGGATTTTCAACTTTAACAGTTAAAAGTAGCGAGCTATAAAGAAATGTGAAAGAGATTGTTTAAGGACCTCTTTCTCTCATACGACGAGCTATAAAAGACCCTTTTTTTTATAAAATCGATCATGGAGATCAGAAATTCGACAGCACTTCAGCTTTCACAAAGCAACCGTTACACAATTTGCTCGATAGCGAGAATTCCAGTCTATTTGTAATTAAGTCTTCAGTTTTTTCGGTGATCTGATAGAGAGATGACGACAAGTTCGGGATGACTCGGTTAAGCAATAAAGTCAGGCCATCAGCGAGTTGCAATTTAATTTGTAACTTTTTTCTTGATTAAAAACACCTTCTTATTTTTTTTAATTTTCAATCTGAATTTATATAATTAAAATAGATTTTTTTATTAATATAAACAGCCCAGATACGTTTTCAAAAACATTCAAAATACTGAATTTGTGTAATTATTTATTAGTGCCCTGGACAAATTATAATTCAAATGACTCTGCATATATTTACATATGTCGATGTCTACCACTAACCCAGTAGATCAATTGGACTGATGGAGGATTGGATAGTACGCATAAAAGATGATCTTTATAGAATATACCTTTGATCAATGAGAAATCAACTCATGCTGGATTCCGAGAAGTTTGAATGCGTGGCCTTTCATCATAACGATAATTGAGGCCATTCCCTTTAACTCGTACCCGAATTTGCCTGACTGCATATTTCTTTTTTACTGTTTTCGACACTCTAGTAGACCCACTTTTCGTCATCACAGTGAGCTGAAATTTGGCATACAAGTTCCTGTCGCGTGACAATTGAATCTATCAAAATTTGAACCGGAAATTTCCATGGAAAACCCGGAAAATCGGGAAAAATCATTTGAAAATTTGGTACGAATTTGATTAGTTATAAATCCATTTCAGGAAAATTGCAGAGTTTTCCGAATTTTCCGAAACAAATTTCCGGTTTTCTAAACTATGCACGACCACGTTCCCTATCAACTGGCCTCATTACTTTCTCTCCGACAATGGTGAAAACTTCCAGAAAAAATCGAGGAAAATTCATATTCATGTAAAACGCTTTTCCGGAGTTTTCCGACCAGGGAAGCGTTTGAGCGTTTTGCAACCAAAGACAAAGTTGAGTTGCAAAAAGTTGCTTTTGTGGAAAATTCCATGGAAAGCCCGGAAAAGCGAAAAATCATCGGAAAAATTTTCATCGATATGATTAGTGATAAATCTTTTTCGGGAAAAGTGCAGAATTTTCCAATTTTTCTGGAATTTTCGGAATTTTCCGACTTTTCCGAAAATATTCCGACAAAAAAGTTTTATAGCTATGCGGAATCATTTTTTTCCGTCCTACTGGCATCAATATTTTCTCTTCAAAAATCATAAAAACTTGAATAAAAATCGAGGAAAATTCATCTAAATTTTTAAAAAAAAATTCATAGTAATAGGAAAAGTCTGTGGAAAACATGGAAAATCGGGAAAAATCAGTAAATCAGTGTCTTTTAAGCCGTCAAAAAATTGTTTTAAAATATCTCCATGCAGCACGTAATAATAATTTAGTTAACGTGAAAAAAGCAGAAAATAAAATTAGTAAAAAACGAGTTTTCAAACAAAACTGAGGCTAAGCTGCATGAAAAAGTAGAAAAGAAACTTTTCTTCACACTCAGAGGTGGACTCAGATTTTTTGATTGGGACATTTCTCTTGAATATTCTTTCTCTTCATGAATCAAATCACTTATTACCTCTGATTGATCATACTGAAATAATTCGGTTATTGTCAGCGAATAAAATCTGAGTCCACCTCTGTGTGTGAAGAAAAGTTTATTTTCTACTTTTCCATGCGGCTTGGCCTCAGTTTTGTTTGAAAACTCGTTTTTTACTAATTTCATTTTAATATCAATTACTTTTCTGTAGGTGATTCTAAATGATTCTACACTCTCTATAAATCAGCGCGTCTAGAATCTGAGAGCAGTATCAATTCTACCTTCAGTTAATTTGACCGCATTAACCCCAATCTCTGGAAAATATATGGACGACCTCATCAGCTAATATTTTGTCGTCAAGAGATATGCATACGAGTCTAGTCAAAACACTTCTTCCTCCTCACTTTAATTTTGGTAGCGTAATATTTCCCAAGCTCAAAAAGCCATTCTACTTCCGGCGCAACATCGCTCTTTACCGTGTGCATTCGTTTTATTTTCGTGACTCGAAGCTTTGATCAAGTCCACCAATAGAGATCCAGCCTCCTCGGATGCTTTGTGGATGATCATCGTGTGATGAGGATGCTGGAGCTTTTGTATATTGTGACACGTTTATCTTAATGTAATTAGCTTTTTCAATTATTTTTGTAGTTTTTGTTACTTTTGTTTTGATTTATTTAAAATGTAGGTATTTAATATTGTCATCACTTTGTGCCCTTTTCTTATTTTAAGCCTAAATACTTAGTTTACATTGTTATTAGTATACAGTATCTTGTGGAGAATGGCCATAATAAATTCTAATTTTAAGTTTAATTCTAATTCCGTATGCCCGCCAAATAGAATTTTACCAGATGGAAGAAGTCTACGAAACTTATTGAATTAGCGTTTTTTTTTAATATATAATGTAACTCATCATGCGTTTTGTTATGTTATTATGATGAGTGATTGGCTTGGACGTGAAGTCCAGACTGCCAGCATGAGGTGACAGATCACTCGACGGACAGCGTTGACTGCAGGGCGGCACGCTAGTTCTCCTAAACTGTTGGCGGAGAGTGTGGGGGCGTTCCACAAAAGACCTGTCGCTGCCGTCAGCCATAATCAAAAAAAATTCTCGTGCCTGCAACCGAACAGCCAGCACACACTCGGTCCTGAAGGGACCCTTACGTCACCTACCTGCATTCTAGTGGAAGGCGTAGGTGTTGTACCTTCATGCTCTAAAATCATTAAAGTAGATCGAAGCTTTTGCAAGATATACTTTTACAATTGGATGCAAGCTTACAGATAAAATTTCCGAATTGTAGTTCACACTGCCAAATTGATACTGTGTTCCCTTTAGCTTTTACTTTAATCTAGCATCGCTGTGAGGAGTTAACACTATGCTCCGTGGCCACTATATTCTATAATATAAAGTTTCTAGAAACTATCACCATCAATATTTCTTTGAAATTGCAATAATTTCTATTTAAAGAAAAAAAGCCCTAAAACTCTCTTTTCTAAATTTTGACTTTCGAAGATACAGTTTTTCGAATTGTGTCAGTATAAAATGTTCGAAATTATAAAGTTCAAAATATTGTTGAGATCCTCTTGTTCTTCGAAAAGGAATATTTTACATAAATTAAGTCCACGTTTTTTTTTATGAAATATTAAGAATTAATAATTTTTTTGAGTAATTTTAAGATTTTGCATTTTCAGTATTATGTTTTCGAATTTTGGGATTCTATTCCGTAAAAACAAACTTAAGTATTCCTTTCAGGTATTGTTTTTTCTCAATTCATTAGTGTATGATGTCGTAACTTCTTTGAAAACGTAAGAAAAGAAAGAAAAACAACAACAATTTAAATATCCCCTTAAGTCCCTCAAGTGATATTTGGGTATTTACATAATCCGTAGGGGGGGGGGGGAGCTTTAATAATTTATGAAAAGCCTCCTCTCTTCAGTCTACATAATCTGCACATGTCTTCCCTATATACAGATAAAAGGTTTTCATCAAAGTCAATAAAAAAATTGAAGATTGTAATTTACAGAGAAGTAACTTTTCTTCTTTGAGACAAAACTGAATTTTCGTATTTGATAATTGTTTCAAACTTTCTTAATCCAACATGAAAAAGGACATTTTCATACTTTTCCAAAATATTTTTTTAGGCTGTGTAGGACGTTTCAACAGTGACAAGAACGATAAAATTTCGTTGACTAATGACGAATTCGCACGCAATATTTAATTTTTAGAATCAGAAAGGTAGGTCGAGTGGATGTAATCATCATTAGACATCATAACTTTTTGTCTTAACAATAATTACCTCCTGCCTTTGTTTAACAAAGTTTTCCCCGCTCTCCTTTCTCCTACCTCCGCTAAATAATATATCTGAAGAACCTTGAGTTTTTGAGTTTTAATATTAAAACAACTTCTATTGCTATAGGTAAATTTGTGCTCTTGCTATATCTACTTAGAAATTCTGTGAAGGTCGAGAACCGGGGGATTTAGTGAAGTCTACTTATGTATACAACGGAATCATCTGAACGTGCCCTCCTTAATGCCTTTATTCCAACAACCGAAGAGAAAATATCATCTTAACAGTATTAAGCCATAAATCATACGGTACACAGCTTTCATGAATTTATACCGATTCCCCACAGAGATTCTAAGACAGTTTACATACGGAACATCAAATGGAAGAACCCCTGCTCAACCGCTTTCTCTTACCGAAATTAATGACATTCCCTATACGACTCTATATGACTCAAATAACCATAAAAAACCATTGAAAATGACTCCTTCCCCTTATCACATTTATTTCTTTTAAATTTGATGTTCTTCCAAAATTTCTAAACGAGCGAAAGTAGAGATATAAATGATAACGAGGTATCGATGTAGTTACATATGAAAGGGCGAAAATAAAATTCCATTCCTAAGAGAAATTGTAATAAAATTGTACTGCCGTCGGCTACAAGTACATGACTAGCTAGTCTTGATCATCTACTACATCTGGACCCTTCTCTGTGAATGTATCGACCACTACCCATAGCCATAACAAATGTATAACCAATGAACACCAGATAAAAGTTCCAAAGTCTTACGGCAAAACTATAAAACTATCCATAAATGAGGTCGCATGTTGTGGAAAATATTTTTATGGTTCAATTCCGTTTCGCAGAGGACTTAAATTCGAATAATTCCGAAAGTGGTCTCTCCGGATGGATGGTTTGTCTGAAATATTTGTGACAAAATTGAAGCAATTCACTCGGAAATTGATGACCAAAGTTTTAAAGATAATGTCAAAAGGCTAAGTGACGCATGCAATAAGCTAATTTATAACATGGTGTTAGAAACTATCTTTTGTCCGTCGCGATTTTAGTTAAATTTTAGTGGGCAGTAGAAATAATATGGTTGAGCGATCAAATTCATTTTAAATCAATTTATAGTTCAGTAAAACTCTTCAAGATGGCGACAATGTCGGACTTATTTAGTATACTGTAATTTCATTAGCTGTAGAGTTGTTAATGCACTTTTAGTAGATATGGTAAATAGATTAGTATCTGTATTAGGGGAAGGTGCGGTATGTCGGGCTAGAAGGGAAGACATGCTAAAACAACTTTACAAAGGAAAGCTAATCTTCCTCGAGAATCCCCCAACATAATGTGTAATGGTGGGGTGCGCCACTGTGGCCATTTCTATTTAAGATAAGGGATAAATTTTATCATCGCACACCAAGTACAGGGTTATGCGATGTGCGGTTATTGGTGCGGTGCGTTGTTGTGGCCATGCCCTTAGAAAGTGGAAAAAAGAAATATTATTTGCAAAAAAAGCAGGCCATTTTGCTTTTGTTAATATTTAAAAATAATTAAATTTACACATGTCACCAAAACTTTTGAGGACACTCTAAAGTGCAGTCATGTTTACTAAATGTAGTCTCCGTGTATGTCATTCAAAGATAAACCAAAGTAAACCGGAATTAAATGTGTGCCGTGTGGAACTCCAAAGAGGCATATATGGGGCAGAAAAGTATTTTGCTGCTGGGAATTCTTTATGTATTTCTTCGCTTGTTTTAGCACATTCTATCCTCTGTGCTGATATGCAATATGTGGTATTTTTGCTGATCATAGAAAACACAAACACAATTCCACTGTCCTCAATACTTTTATATAATGTTCTGCCACCTAAATTAAACAGACCTTATTAATTTTAACAAATTTCTTCAATGCAATAAAACAGTCTCCGACCAGCTTAGAACCAAAGGAGTTTAACACTTTAGAGTACACCTGGCTTTCCCATGCATACTTTTTTCAATGATTTCACGAACTTTGTATATTGCGGCTTTATTCCAATTCAAAATCACTATTGATCCAGTGTCATAAGTTTGACGCGAGATCTCTAAAACAATTTATGTATTCCATACACATGCATACACACATCAAATTTATATTAAATTGCACAAAGTTTTCTTCTATTGTTGGGCATGGTTTCAATTAATCAATGTGTGGAGGACATCCTACTCTTAGCTTTAATTTAAAAGTAACACAAAATTTCACACCTTCTTTTCAATTCATGCCACAAAATGGCATATACTCCTATAGCACAATAAAATCACGAAAGAATCACCAAAGACTTTTTAATTTACGTGCTAAATTGCAGCTAATGCTCAAGCCTAAGGATAATTGGTAGCTGGCATGCAATCCTAGTATTTCTTTTGTATCTAAATATAACCCCAAAGTATAAAGGTAAGCAGCACTCGTGTATACTCGTAGAACTTTGAGCCTGAAGATATGGCTAAACACGATTTTCACTACAAAATTAATGGGAATGTTTTGTACAGTGAAGTTTTCAGGTTATGTTAAAATCGATAACTGCTTGCTTTTCAGGCAGAGAACTATTTTGAAATAATTTTCGCATACTTCTGATCAAGGCCTTAAACGGTTCCCAAATAATAGTTTTTGGCTTTCAAGTAGGTAGAATTGCATGCAAAATGTGAATATATAACATTTCGGGTTTCTCTATGTATTAGGAACGATAAATATGTGTACATGAACATATGGTCATTATGATAGTTCCGCTATCATAGCCTCGGGAGCAATTCTATTTTGCAGTACCCGCACACAGCCCATGACGATTAATTTTGACCGAGGAAGAATTCAAATTCAGCTGATTATTTGAATATTCTGATACCAACAATAGCGGACCTTGGTTTCAGAAAATCCGAACAATAAGGGAGAGTAGTTTACGATGAATAATAATTCGTAAAAAGGTCTAATGATCATAATTTTGCATGTGTGTCGTTATAGCTAAGTTGTTCGAAATTTCTCTCTTTGGGGTTAGTGATAAGGACAGGAAATGCAGAGCGAAATGAGTTGAAAGCAAAAAAAAAACGAATTTGATTTTTTTCAGAATAACTTGACTACTCACACTAGATAATCTCAGCTAAACAGAAAAATGTGTGCGACTTCACTTAATACTTCTGACACTGCTATGCATCCATAGTACACAATCACCATCCAGAATCAAATTTATTAATTCTACAAAAACCTAGCATGTCCTTTCTTACTTTACGTGCACAAAGTGTGAATTGCTTCTCTTTCCGGTGTGTGGAGAATGATGAACTTTTTAAAGCGATATACTCTATCAAGTCCCATTCTACCGGTTTTGATGAAATAAATCATGGTTTTCTCAAGATCTTATTGCCTTACATTTTTCCGTACGTTCGGTACATCATGAACACTTGTCTAACTACATCTCAATTCCCAGAAGTATGGAAAATAGCTAATGTTATTCCTATTGCAAAAAAAATGTCTGCTACTGAGCTGGCACACTACAGTCCCATCAGCATTCTCAGTTTTATTTCCAAAGTCTTGGAAAAGTTTATGCGAGCCCAGATTGAAAATTATGTAACATGTAATGATCTCCTGGCGAAATATCAGTCTGGTTTTCGTGGACGACATAGCTGTGAATCTGCGTTACTCAAGGTCACTACGAACTTGCGATTGGCTCTAGATGAGGGAGATCTTGGTGTGATGATTTTGTTAGACTTCTCGAGGGCATTTGATTGTGTTGTACATGAAAAACTGCTGGGTAAGTTATATGCAAACTTTTATTTCTCCTCTTCAGCTGTTAAAATCCAAATTTCTCGCAAATAGGTCGCAATAGGTGGTCATAAAATGAGTTCCGTCTTCCCGAATGCATTTAACATGTGGAGTTCCTCAAGGTTCAGTCTTAGGACCTCTTCTTTTTAGTCTTTACATTAACGATTTATGTGACGTCGTGCATGACGTTCAATTGCACCTTTATGCAGATGATGTACAGCTATACTTATGTAGACCTCGTGGACTGATTGAGGACTGTATCTGCAGAATAAACGATGATCTCTCAGAAATTTTTAGGTGGCCAATTGATAATAAACTGCTTCTTAACCCCAATAAATCGCAATGTGTAGCCCTCTCTAATTCTGATCTTAATATTGAGCATCTTCCCCAGATTATGCTTAATAAATTGGTACTACCATATGTGAACTGTATAACCAATCTGGGAGTGAAAATTAATAATCGTTTGAGGTGCTGTGAGCATATGAAATCTATGGTAAGCAAAATTTATGGTGGGCTTAGGAGACTCGGGCTGTCTGCAAATATACTTCCCGTCGATCTGCGTTTGCGAATAGTTAGGACACTTTTGGTACCCCTTTCTGTTTACGGTAGTTTAATATACATGAGACTAGACTCAGTTTGCAATCGAAAGCTTGAGGGTGCTTTCAACGACTGTATACGTTTTGCTCTCGGTTTGCGTCGTTCTGCTCATATCTCTCCTTATAGATCATTGATTTTGGGTTGTACTCTTGATTCTTACCTAAAGGGTAAAGCACTGATTTTCCTGCACAAGTGAGCCAGACTATCTTTTTTGTAACGTCAATTTTCTGCAGTCCCTGAGAGGACGTAAACTTCTAATTCCTCGTTTCAATTAATCCATCCTTGAGGGATTTTACTTTGTTCAGGTCGCACGCCTTTGGAATCCCCCCCCCCCCATCACCCCTCCATGCACAGAGTGTTACTTCTATCAGTGAATTTAAGATGCTTATAACGTAATCGTATGTCACTAATTACTAGCTGATTGTGTCGAACTCTTTTCTTCTTATCTTTCCACTATGTTTTTCTTTTCTTTTTCTTTTCTTTCCCTTTCTATTTTTACTATTTTTCTAATATATTGTAAGTATTACGTTTTATTTTTCTCTCTCTTTTTATTTTAATTTTATTTTGTAGTTTACTAGCCGTTCTTTGCATTGTACTAGTATAAGATTTCTAATCTTGTGTACATATCAGGTAAATAAAACGATTGATTGATCGACTTGACCATGTGTTGTTGCACTGCAAAACGCTTAGGCTTGTGCGTAGACTACTTTCGTATTGATCATTCTGTCAAATCATGTAGATGGGGCAAATGCTATAATTGTTCCTCATCATTTCTTACTATACATGTCGTCATTAGACGCAGATGCAGCAACGGGTTCGCCTGAGACAATCGAGGATTATTTGTTTAATAACAATACTACAATCATGGCCTCTCCACAAGGTGGTCATATTCCCAGCCCTAGTTCCACTTCGCTTAATGCTTGCTATGATATGAAAAAAAAACTCGGTCTAGAACAGCAGTCACCTTACATACCTACTTCTGGGAACTGCCTTATTAAAAGAAGTGAAAGACGCTAACGGCTGCTTTATTGAGTAATGCTCTTCTGGACTCTGCATAAAAATGAATTTTGTGACAGAACAATTATGTCAAAAGTTGCATTTAAGAAAAAAATAAAACTCGAATAGATATCCCTATTAGTGAAATAGGAACCTCACAAACTTCCATTAAATCATTAGTTACCAGTATGAGTTATTTGGTTTTACTAGCAATTACCACACCTCAAACTGATAGCCACCTTGACGTAAGCACCTGAAATATTCCAGAAAACGAACAACTTGCAGATCCCTTTTTCAATGAGCCTCAGAGAGTGGATATGCTATGGGTGAAACTATTTTTCGACCTATTATCGGTAGGTCAAATACAGCTAAGTGTTTTCCCAAGTTACAAAACACTGCACATGGATGGATTATGCCTCCGGATCATGTAAAGAAGGAGCAACCCAATCATCCTGTCATTTGACAGAAACCAATGCTAATTGCATTAATTCCAATCATTCGTTAGACAGCCTTGTGAGAAATTTGTTTGGAAATCGAGGATTATCTCTCTCAGCACCGGCTCAGTTTACATATGAATAGATAGAGTACGAGCAATTTTATCTGAGTAACTATAAAAGGAACAAGTTTTGTCTATTTGCTGCCAGCCTACCACTACGCGAAAATCCCGTAGAATTGGATGGATGACTCTCTTGAAATTGCTAGAAAGAGATTTCTCCGTTTAGAATGCAAACTCTAAAAACATTTTGCTTTAAGCGAACATTTTTCATGAGGGAATGTATAAATTTGATGCATATGGAGCAAATTTCCAGGTAAAGTCATTATTTTCTTCCTCATCACTGCAAACTAAAGCTGGAAATTACCAGCACTCAATATCACGTCGTTTTCGCCGGTTCCTGTAAGACTTCAACAGGTTGACCACTCAAAGATATCCAGTCATTCAAGGTGACTTATTCAGCATTTTATTCTTCTGCAGTGCATAATACAGCGTGAACCCTCGTCAAAGAAGCTGCAAATTTTTTGGCTTCTCATTAAACTTTATCTGCGTGATGCCTAGCTACTAGAAGTTTAAAATAGCTTGCGGTTGAGGAATCGTTAGAGTTTCCAATTGAGGCACAAATTGCTCAAAGGGACTCTTACGTCGACGACTTGCTGACCGGGCACAATACATTAGATGAAGCTTTACAAATAAGGACTGAGTCAATTCTGCGCTAATGTAGGAGATGTAGGTAGAAGGAGTTAAAAATATTTCCTCATATTTATGAATCATCATTTATCCCTTTAAATAACACAAACACTATGAAAATGGTTTCTAAGAGTTGCACAATTTTTGTCTAAGCATACCTAAACAGTGAATAAAACTTAATGCGTATTAACAGAAGAAAATTAAAAATAGGCAGAGGACTGAGCCCTGGGATACCCCAGCGTAAAGAAAATAAACTTTTCTTCACACACAGAGGTGGATTCAGATCTTATTCGCTGACAATCACCGATATATCTCAGTATGATCAATCAGAGGTAATAAGTGATTTTATTCATGAAGGTAAAGAATATTCAAGAGAAATGTCCCAATGAAAAAGTCTGAGTCCACCTCTGTGTGTAAAGAAAAGTTTATTTTCTACTTTTTCATGCGGCTTGGCCTCAGTTTTGTTTGAAAACTCGTTTTTTATTTATTTTAACTAAATTGTTATTACGTGCTGCATGGAGATGACGGCAATTTTATGACGGCTGAAAAGACACTGATCTTTCCAAAGACTTTTCCTATTACTATGATTTTTTTTTAATATACATGAATTTTCCTCGATTTTTCATGCAAGTTTTCATGATTGTTGAAGAGAAAGAACTGATGCCAGTAGGACGCATTCCGGAAAAGTCGAAAAATTCCGGAAATTCCAGAGAAATTGGAAAATTCTGCACTTTTCCTGAATCAAATTTATCACTAATCATATCGATGAAAATTTTTCCGCTTTTCTAGGTTTTCCATGGAATTTTCCACAAAAGCAACTTTATGCAGCTCACTTCGCTCTACAACTTTGTCTTAGGTTGCAAAACGCTCAAACGCTTCCTTGGTCGGAAAAACTCCGGAAAAGCGTTTTACATGAATTTTCCTCGATTTTTTCAGCAAGTTTTCACCATTATCGGAGAGAAAGTAATGATGCCAGTTGATAGGGAACTTGATCCTGCATAATTTAGAAATCTTTTTTACCGGAAATTTTTCCGGAAAATTCGGAAAATTCCGGAAATTTTTTTCGGAATAATCGGAAAACTCTGCATTTTTCCTGAAACGGATTTTCAAGTGATTTTTCCCGATTTTCCTGGTTTTCCATGGAAATTCCCGGTTCAAATTTTAATAGATTCAATTGTCATGCGACATGAACTTGTGTGCTAAATTTCAGCTCGCTGTGATGACGATGGGTCTACGAGAGTGTCGAAAATAGTAAAAAAGAAATATACAGACAGACAAATTCGTGTAGGAGTTAAAGGGACGAGCTGGCCTCAAAAAGAAGGTAACATTTGTATTTTAGAAACTGTACATATAACTTTTCTACGGCAACATTACGAAGGACCATTTTATCCTTCCACGAGCTTAATTTGCATTTTTATAAAATTATACTGTTTACGAAATTTTAGCTCGTGAGGCGAACGCGTTCTAATAGCTAGAGATATGAGTAGAATAATAGGCCGATTTGGAGGTGTCCTGGTATCACGAGGCATATCATACTTCGGAACAATAGACCTAAAAATTTTGCACGGAGCACAAAATGCCAAAAAACAGAGTTAATAATTATTTCTTTTATGAAGACGATTCAAGTTTACACTTTTAACGGTCCTCAGGCTCGCCGTTATCTCAACAGATGTCGCTAACTGTATTGATTTCTGCAAATTGTTGGATGCCAGTAATAACAAACTTTATCTCTCGCGCTCTGTTGTAGCGCGTATTTTACTCCTCCAGAATATTTTTGTTCATAATTTTCAGGATTCATATTTGCTCAGATTTTTTTTTTTCAACTCTCTCGATATTCCCTTTGTTGGCTAATTATTAACTTTATTAGATTTAATTTGTCCAATTTTCTCCTCTGACTTCTTCTTTCTTTTATCTATTTTTAAAATTGCTGTAAAAATAGTAAAGTTAAACGACTAAAAAGTTTTCTATAAAAACAAACGTACCTCACATTATAAATGGGGGGCTAACCAGATGTACAAAACTACAAAATGTTAAAAGATTAAATTGATAAGTATCGTTTGGAGATAAAGTTTGAAACTCCTCCTAATAATTAATCATCTCTCACATTGTGGTCTCATAAAATTAGAGAAAATTCGTGTCCTTTCTTAAAGGTATTCCACGAAATTATCGATGCAGGCTAAACAGTTGACACCGATAGTATATCAATCAAATTTAGCAAGCATTTTTTTTCTTATTTTCACATAATTCCAACAGCATCATATTTGATCTTGGAGACACAAGAATATTTTTTTATCAATCTTGAGTATGCAATTTACCATCCTGCCAAGTTTCGCATTAAAATTGTTATTTACTTATTATTGTTATTTATTTTTAATTCTGTGAAAACTGCCACGTATATCCAAATTGGGAAAAAAATGGTTTGCTATCACTTTTCGGTTATCCAAAAGTAATTTAAACATTTTTGGAAAGGGCATCGTGTTTTATTTTTTTATTTTTATAATTTTCAATTCTGACGCCCTCCACCGCCCTTCACGATTGATAGGGACACTTAATTTACAATTAATTAATTTACACAAAAAAAACCTTAATTCACCAATGGGCATCACCAGACCCGTTATTGCACTCAATTCTCTAGCTATTAAGGCAGTCGAATTTTGGATAAGTTGATTCATAAACATGTGTACAATATGCTGGTAAAATGATTTTCTAATAGTTCTTATAGTTAGAGCAGGTGGAAGACCAGGTGTTCGGAGTCCGTCCACAAACTTTTTTTCGACATGGGTGCCTTTGGAATGGTGCAACACTCATTTTGATGAAGATTTTGGTCTGAAAATATTCTGACTTGCTGTTGAAATGTCAATAAATATATATAAAAAAACTTCTATATTTTTATTTTTCGTAAAAAGAAACAAAAAATCCCTAAATAACTGCCCGTCACACGAGGTGACTGCCTTAATTTGTCATTCGCAAATCAACATTTTTCATAATTCGTATCTAATTCATTTTTTATACAAACAAATTTACTATACAATTTTACCTAAGAGTATATAACCCACGATTACTCTATACCCCAGTCTTTCCAACAATTATGCAACCCAACTGAAACCTACAATTTCAGCTCGACGAAAATACAATTATAAATACCAGCTAAAGTCAAAATGTTTGCCCCTAAAATTCGTAATCGGTGGTGGATAGAATTCTGTATAATTGCAAAGTGGGAAACCATATATTTGATCGCTCTTTGAACCCATGCCACTTTACATATGTATACTAATTCAAAGGCAGCTAAAGGTTTACTAAAAACATAACCAACCCCCATCAGAAACTCTCGCAAGCATAAAAACACCCATGTTTCGTTTTAGGTCTTTTATTTTTTATAATTTTTTTTTTTTTAGGCATTTCGTGCTGAGGTCCACGCTTTGACTTTTATAATTATTTTTAAATGAATACAAAACCGGGTTCATTTTAAGTAATAATAAAAAAATAAAAAAAAAATTGTTGTGGGATCAGTAGAAGTTCCTTGCACGAGTGGTTGCTTGCTTTCTGGTTCGTGCTCTGTTTATAGTTCACTTAACTTTAAAACAATAAAAGTAGACGATGTGTAAAAATTTAATGAACTGCTTCACATACACATATACATATAAATACGTTGTAGGCGATTTGTTTTTCCAGCAATAAAATTCATATTTTCCACATTTCTTACAACACTGCTGTTGGTGAAATTTTATTTTTATTATTCACCAGTTTTTGTATGTGCACGGAAATTGTGAAAAGAGATGGTGAAAACGTATTCACATCTTTCGCTTCAAAGTGAATATTCTAAAAAATAAAAAATTCATAAAAATTACAGAGTCAGAGTTATGTGTTTTTCCTTTTTTACTGTTCTTATCCCTTTTAAGCTTTCAATTAATTCGACTACGTTTAATAGATGAATTGAACCCGTCTACCGATAGAATTAATAGTGTATGCGTGTATGTACGTCTAGGCTACTGTTTCCAAATGGAGGAGCTACGACTCAATCGGGGTGCTAATCAATGGGGACGTAGAAGGCAAATAAGGGTGTGTTCGATTTAAATGATAGGAAATGAAAGACGACTTAAAAGGAACAAAGAATACAAAAGGGAACCATTTGAAGTCAATCCTGGCAATTCACGATGAAAGTGGAGAAAATCTGTGATCTAGGATTGTTCACATTATCCCCATCTACTATAAGTATGGGATAAAAAAAACAAAATCAGAAAACATAAACGTTGATTTTTAACAGTTTTAGAAAAAATCTATTTGAAATCCCGAAATCTGAAAGGCGGGAACACGAAATATAAAAGAAAATTCTGATGTTCAGTCCACCGATGTAGTATGTTCTTCCGATGCATATATTCCTAAAAAGAAAGAAAGAAAAAATCTACAAAGTATCAAGTTAGATTAATAAATCACAAATCAGTGGTTCAGACCTTAGAATATAACAAGAAGTGTGATAAGCCAAATTTAGCGTAGTCAAATTCTGGTTGTGTTAGTATCTATTGCCGCTTTAGTGAAAGCTCAGTCAAGCCGTGTAGTAGAATCAATATATAGCTGGGAGTTTCTCAGCTGTCATAAACGTAAACAAATCTCGGTGGATAAAAGAATTTTTGGATATTTCATCGATTTTGTTTGTATTTTTATTTTAATTTAATATGAAAAGGTCTGTTAAGTACACAAAATAATATTTTATAGCTATTGTTGTTGTGGCAATTTTTCACCGGACATTTCATTCTAAAAATACATGAACATCACTTAGAAATTTATCATTATAACGGGCCCTATTCTGTAAATTTTCAGAATTTTCATAAAATAATATTTTATGTTATTTTATGGCGAAAAAATCCCTTCTTCATAAAATGCAAATAAAATATTTTAAAAATTCGTATTCTGTCGAGGTTCTATAAGATTATTTTATGAATTCTTTTATGAACACGTAACATAAAATATTTAGTACATTCCGCTATGTTTTCTATTACTTTTTGAACAGTTGGTCAATTGACATTTGCGTGATACGCTATCAAATCACCCACTTAATAATCATTTGTTAAAACATCTGCTTTTTTAATAACTCTTGAGATACTACTTGGCTGTAAAGGTACTAAAATATGACAACTCCTGACTGGAGTTTGTACGAACCATCTTCGTAGAAATACAAAGCAGCAGAAAGACATCCATTCCGTTCACTTTTAGATAACTCAAAGTGAATGGAATAGATGTCTTTCTGGTATGAGGCTATAGTTACTCTATAAGTATTTGAATTTGTTTTCTTAAAACGAAATATTTTGGGTATAAATTAGAATTATTCGTAAGTTTGCAAAATTAGTTTACAAATCACAATATAAAAAGTTTGTTAATTATCCAGCCGGAAGAACTTTTGAAGCCTAAGGCTGGGCAATTGACATTGATCCTAGGAATTGTGAAGATATCGTATCCTATGATCTCTTCTGCACATAAAATTAAAACCTAGCCAAATATATTTAACTTTTTATATTTTACCATACCGCAGCAGTGCAAATTTCTACAATTTCTGACAAAATTGTAAATTTTTATGTATGGCGGTGGACATTTTAGTTTTTAAGTAAAACAACAATGTTAATTAAGTAAAACAACAAATGTTAATTGACGCATGTCAGTTTCATAAAATGTGTCCAAATACGTTTAAAATGTGCTGCTTAGGTTGAAAAATATAAGTGCGAACAAATTTCAAATAATGCTGAGCTAACTCAAAGTTATACGATTTTATATATTTATTGTGCGTAAGAATACAATATTGAGTCTAAATCTATTTTGGCTGTCAAGAATTCAATTGTTCTCCTTACGTTGGTCGAACGGCAACTCGATTCATATTGTTCAGTCTAAGAAAGTACAGAGCAAATCCTATGAAGTTGGTAACGAAATTAGAAAGAGCTGGCTTCGATATTACAGCTTAAAGTTTTCTACATCCGTTCTTTTATGTTATGCTCTATAACAGGAAATATTCTATGTTACGATGCATTCTGGTACAGAATAGGATTTCAGGGAATTATTTTATTTCAAGGCATAATATAACATAAAATGGTAAAATTTTACCGACAGAATAGGGCCCAATATCAACAGACAATTACTTACACTCTTTACTTTATTTAGCACTATTTTTAAATAACTTCACTTTTCACAAGTTTTAAATTAGTTTCAAATTGTTCCAAATTAGGAAACTTGGTTTAACAACTGAAAATACATTTGTCTCTTTCTTCAATATAATGCAGACCTAGTTCACGGGACGCTGAAAAAATCCACGCTCATGCTCACGAATTTTTCAGGAATCAACACTTCCTGTTGTCTCTATATCCTAAGGTTCAGACCACGCATCAAACGTTGCTAGGGCAACACCAAGAGGCGAGAGCTTCTAACTGGATAAAACGGGCTATATAAAGCCGAAGAGCCGCAGCAGAAAAATATTCTTGGTCCACAGCTCATCTGGTTTAGAGACTAATCTAAATTCAAGAATAATATTCCAAACCTCCAAAATAGAAGAATAAATCTATATTTCACATATTTGTCGGAAATTCCTATCATTTCCTATACTCCTGCCCACAACTAAGTAGAAGAATAATTCTGCAGCAGAGACTAATCTGCATCATTCTGCTACCCTCATGCACTTGCAAAAGGCGTTTTGCTACCCTTGTGCCTTCACGCACTAGCAAAGGGCATTTTACTACCCTTGTGCCCTCACACAAGTTACATATATTAATTCCCATGATTTACCGGAAACTTATAAAATTCCAAAGAAACCAAAGCCAATGACGTGGTAAGGTATAAACTCTCAAAAATAACAAGTTCCCACATTTTATGCTGCACCGACAGCATATCATAACAATAAAAATATCAAATTAATTTCACACAGGTTGTAAAAACGCTGATGTTTACAGAGAGTAAAAAGACTAGAAAATGAACTTTTAACAAGAGAAAATCAGTCTGTGAAAGCTTTAACTGAATGTCGGGACTCTTATAATCAGCACGGCGGTAAAATAAACAAGTAAAACAGCTAGAATTGGTCTAAGACCAATTTTTATGATACCCTAGATGAATGCTCGTATAAAACTTCGTATGATCACCGGTCTATGCAAGTTTGATTTTTGAAGTAGTTTTTCGCATATATTTCTAGAACGGTTTGTCGGACAGAAAAAAATAATTATAACCGATTTTATAGGATTTCGTATTCTGAAGAAGTTTTAAGTACAATAAAAATGTCTTGGACTGATCGTTTTCACAGTATACGTTATAATCCTAAATTTGTATATGGCAACACCAAGAAGGAGTTGCCCGATTTAGTCCATTTTTGAAATTTTATTTGCTAGTACAAAGAAAACACCATATACCAAATTTCAGCTCTTTATATCGATGCGTTCTCAAGCAGTGTCCAAATATATGTATAGTGGAAAACGAAAGTTTTGTATGGCAACCCCACGAAGGAGTTGCCCGATTTGTCTCATTTTCGAACTTCATTTTACTTTTTTTTTTCCAAAGTCCGCGTACAAAATTTCAGCTCTCTAAGTGTACGCGTTCTCGAGTTATCGTGCGCACAGACGGACCGACGGACATGCAAAAATCAAAATAACTTTTTATTTTATGCGTGGGTGTCCAATTCATTTTGCTCTACCATCATTATTTCGAGGTGTTACAAACGGAATGACAAACTTAGTATACCCCTACAGAATTCATCTAGGGTATAAAAACGAATGTAGAAATATTTCTTGAATAAAGTTTAGAATAAAGTGCAAGTTTTTGTTGTGATTGTTGTGATTTTTTCTCTCTAATCAACTGGCGCAGTCGGTAGGATGCTTTTCTGTAGAACAAGGATCCAGTGATTCGAGCTTATCGAAGGTTTATAGTGAACGTAAATGAATTTTATAATATTATTTTGTTTTCATTGTGTTAAATTAATAAAGTGTGAAACGCAGTGACCTAAAGCAAAATTTACTAGATAACGAAGAAACGACCACTAACTTAACACAATACTGGAGAGAAGAAATCAAAGAAACCTAGTGTTGTATAATTATTTCCTCAGTTGTTTCCATGTTACAAATTAACTAATATGTAAGTTACTTTGCAATCGTAACAATTGCAAAAATAAATAAAATAAAAACATTTTACGTGCACTGATCAATGCCCGGTCAGCATAAATAAAAAATGACCTAGTGATTGATCAGAATTTATTGTGACTTACAATAATGACCTACTTCGCAGGTAAACAAAGCCAAGTAGGAAATAAAAATGATCTTGTTTGGAAACATTAAAAAATTCTGGCACAGAAATTACGCGTAGCCGATTCTGCATTTTTTTTAAATAAACTAATTAATATCGAGTGCGGTAGAATAAGTCGAGTTACTTTAGAGTCTCATGTGAAAAGTTAAACAAGACAGAACAAGCGGTGTAATTATTTAAGAAAAAAAGCGATGTAATAATTAAAGGAAAAAAGCGGTGTAATTATTTTAAGTAAAAAAGCGATGTAATAAAAAAAAGGAAAAAAGCGGTGTAATTATTTAAGTATAAAAGCGGTGTAATAATTAAAAGTTTAAAAAGCGGTGTAATAATTAAAAGTTTAAAAAGCGGTGTAATAATTAAAAGTTTAAAAAAGTTTATTAAAGTCGTGTAGATATAAAAGTTCATAAGCATTAAGGTGTAAAGATAAATTAATAACTACGAAAATAAAAGATTAAACTGTGTGTCATTTTCGCCTTTTCGTAATCAAAGCCTCCACATCCCTTTTTCTCGCGGTGTACAAAGATAAACACCACACTAGCGATTGACCGCAACAGAGGAATGGCACAACCGGCTCAACCAAATATAATGGAGCAATGTTTAGTCGCATTGACAGAGATCCTAGGCAGGCAGGCTCAACAACCATCCCTTAGAAGCAGAATTGAGAAAGAACTCCGCTATTTACCTCCTTTCGAAGGGAAACCAGGGACTTTACCATGATTTATATCAGCTGTTGATAGGGCATTATTGGAATCCACAACAAGCATACCAAGTGTACACAGTCATCTATGATGAGAAAATATTGGATTCACCAAGGAATTACTTGGAAACATCACCACCAGATTCATGGGAAGAATGTAAGAGGAAGTTGAAATTACATTATAAACCATCACAAGAACAAGGTCAAATAATGCAAGACATAAGTATGTTAAAAGTAAGTACGATTTTAGATTTACTAGATAGAATTTCAACATTTGTTAACGATATATCAGAATGTGCAATTTTTAGTGATTACCAAACTGAAATAGTTAATCAATTAAGCAGTGTATTGGTGTTGAAAATAAAAGAGATAACAGCTGGTGCTTTAGCTGCAGAATTAAATAATTTATTTATATTAGAAGAAATTAGAACAGTTCTGAATAAATATATCGGTCAAGATCAATTCAATTTAAAATTTTGTAAACTCCACCAAATACCAAAAGAAAGATATAACCATAGGCCAACACAAAGACATAATTATAGTAACGTTCAACAAAGTAATGGTTCCGATCGATTTCATAATCGCAATGCTAATAATTCTGGTCAGTTTCGAAATAATAATTCTGGTTATCCTAGAATAAACTTATTTCCCAATAATAATAAAATATAAAATAAAATAATAATAACCATAATAATGCGCCAACCGATGGAAGTCGATGAAATTATTGCTAGACAAAATATTAATCAGGTCGAGCAAAACTCGCACGAGGAAAAAGCATCAACATTTCTATCTTTATTCTGTTGACAGATAACTAATTCTGGTCTTCTGGTCTCCTCTTTTTTTCAGAATGAGTAAATCAATGGTAGCAAGCTAAGAAGCAGGATTGAACTGAGTTTTAATTTGAATTTTTAATTTGTTTTTATTTTTCATTTGTTAACTGAATTATTTCAATTTTTATATTGAATTTTATAGTACTTAGCTTTAACTGAACTTTGTGATATTAGGTTTGGCATATTGAATTATAATAGTTGAAGTGTTAATAAAAGTTTATATTTGATATTATTAAGACCGAGTTGTACTTTGTACCGGCGTCCTCCCTCCTACGTTCGAGACTAGATCTATCCATACAAAATGCCGAAAAGTAACGAGTCCATTTCATCCTGATGATGGTAACGAAACCATCGACTCTGTCAGAGTTGGTTAAGTTTTAACTCGAGGTCAAAGATCTAATGAGAGGCTGATAAGGCAGCTTCCAAAAATGCATATAAGCTTTGAAGAAAAAATATCTAGTTCTAAGAAAAAATTGAGAGCTTCCCTACATCAGGTCGATGCATCGTTGATTTTATATTGGCGCGAGGCATTGCTGACTTAGCCTTTGGTTACGTCTGCAGTAGTAGCGTCTCTACAATACAATAAGTAACTAAGTCAAAATTCGTTTCGCAATCACTAGATAGTTCTATACACAAGGATAAAACGGAATAAGCGACATCGATGCTATAGAGAAGGAAATAAAAATGACATTTAGTACTTGTTTTTTAACAGCTGAAACGGAAACCAATACTAGAACAGTTATTGATACATACTTCTTTTTGTATTACTTCAAGATTCCATTGTTTTCAATAATTCAGAAATTCAGCAGATGGTAAACCAAGGCTGTCATTTTCGAGAGCTTCAAGATTTTCAGCTATTCCATTACAAAGTTTGGAATTTGTAAACGGATTTTACATGGAATTTCGTTTTTGAAAATTCCGAATGCAAATTACCCAGAATACAAAATTTTGGAATACAAAATCTTTGTGACTATGGCAAATTTGACATTTTACCTGACCAACACTTAACACACTATTCGAACCCTTTTTGATGTTATGACGAGGCGTATTTTTTCGGGATTTTAATCCGTAAATTTGTACTCCAGAATTTTGCATTCTGAAATTTTAATTTTCAAAACTTCCCGGGTGGTATAATCCGCAATTTAAAAATACGAGATTTTGATGCAACTCCAAAAATATAATTTCTTCAACTTTTGGAAAAAATGCAGAAGATATTTGGAATATCGCATTCATAAAATTCCGATTACAAAATTCCAAAAATCTAGAAGAAAATTTCAAATCATAACATTCCAGAGTTCAAAGACGCGAGGAGTACCGTATAAATTCAGAAAAAAAATTGTTTAAAAAAATCGTAAGACATAAATTTAGGAGGTTTCGGTTTTTTGGTCTTATCGACTAGATTTTTTTAATTTTATTTTCTGTGTCAAAATTTTCTACGACTTTTTAATTAATATTTGAAAATTAAAGACTTAATACCGAAGGTAGAGTTTTATAGCAGAATCCTGTCATTTCTTAGAATTTGATTTGGATTTGATATTTTAGTAAGAAACCTATTTTAAGATATTAATTTAACCACATACGTCACTATCTTTAACCAGAACTAAGCTTTGAGTAGAAGAAAATAGCCAATATAATCGAAGTCTTTAATTTACAAAAATATATCCCGCTCTTGCCACTAAAAAATCTCAACACTTTCTCGCGTATCACAATGAAAGATTCATGACAGTGATATTATTTTGGAAGTCTTCCACATGTGCACTCTATTTCAATAGTGGCGGAACTATAACTTCTTAATCAAGGAAAGCATCTTAGATATATAGAGGCAAGCAAAACCCTTCAACTAACCTCTTACAATTGCCTTTAAGTAAGAAATACATTTATTCTGCCTGCTCAATTGAAAAAATCGAAACAATTTATACTAAAATTGCAGCCATTATTAAATCAATGCGACAGCATCGGGCTAGAAGGAATTGCAGTATCGTTTCTTGAAAAGTGATCTTTAATGAAGACATATGCGGGTGAGTGCTATTGCAACGGACGGCAGCGATTCATCTTTCCAGAAAGACAAATAAAAATTCTCTGCAGTTTTTTCAGAGTCTCCGTGTTTTCTTTTTGAATCTGAACAAATGTACGAAAGAATGCAGTAACAAAGGAGACTATTGTCAAAGTGAATTACTTTATAAGGAATCGATATATTTGAAGAGCAATTGACAAAAGTGCAGAAATTCTTTATTTATTTAAAAGAATAATATCGAATCAAGGGCTTTGTGGGTGGGTATCTATCCAAGTATCTACTTGAAAAAGTTGAACTAATTAAAATTGGAAAAAGTAATTGTCTCTTACCCATTGACTTGTGGTCTGTGCAGATTTATCAAAACATACAGACAACATTCTTTTGAACTGAATTATTTAGAGATTTTAATTTTGTTCATTTGTTAAAGTGAGATTCCATTTGAAAAATTGTATCAGGCGACTTTCTGGAGAGATACCTACATACACAGTTGGATGGAATAATTAATAAACCTTAATCTCGCCCTTGTCACGTAATTCGACAGATTAAGAGGACAAGATTAGACGTCTAATTAGTGACAAATGCACTTACCAAAGAAACGTGTACAAATTATTTTTAATTGGAGCAAATTTAAAAGAGGGACGGAAAAAGGCATAATTTTTAATTACAAGCCAAGACAGGTTCTTTTTTTTCTTTAATGGTAGGGAATCACTAATTACGAACCAGAGCATCATGAAATGAAGGAATAAATAAGATATGTGTGCGCCTCTTTACGAAAATAAAATAATATAGGAAAGGTAGATTGATGGCACCTGAAGGATAATGAAGATTAGTTTCATTTATTACTTGGTATTGACAGAAATTAGTAGCGACGTTGAAAACATTATGCTTCAATAAAGTTTTTTATTTTGCCAATTTTTATAGTAAGTGCCAACGTTTTTTTTCTGGCGAAACTTCAGGTGAATATGGGAAATAGAGGAAACGATTTCATTCCTAATTGAACCCGTGCCACACGCCTATTGAGTAAATATAGTTAGCTAAATTTGAATAAAATAAATGTGAGCGTTGCTCAGGTTACGGAATGTATCTTTCCATTTATTTATTTCATAAATTTCCCTATTCGTAATGATAATTACTACATAAACTTTTCATAGATAAATGCGACCCTTCATTTAACGAACAACTGATGAAGCCGATACGTATTAAAGGAGTATAAGCAAAAGATAAGGAAAGTGATAGTTCCTAGCAGGCCGTCACCAATCCTATATGAAGAGTTTTGAGTTCAAGTTATTTTTAACTGAACTTATATTTAAGCAATCTAAGAAAGGTGGTCCAAGGAAGACTATCAAGATAAGTTTCGTTGAATATGCTCGATTCATTTTGACATCATCATTGTAATAACAAAAAGTAGCCGGTCATCAAAAAATTCGACACACACACGCAAAAGCGCCTAAATTCGAGCAAACTTTATTTGGAAATCGACATAAGCTGGTTATGTCTATGTTTTTGGATCATTTAGCCATCAGCAAAGAGACATATGATTGGGTTTCAGGTCTCCAGGGTTTTAAAAGCTGTGGATGGGTTACAGATCTCCAGAATTTTAAAAGCTGTAGATGGCGCCACCTGCATACCAAAAATTTATTTTAGAATATCTATGATGGAAATCGCTGACAGAGGCAACACTGACGAAGAATCTTTAGAAGTGAGCATTGTCATCTCAAGTAAAACTATTTTCTGCAAAGCCGGTAATCTTAAAGATTTTAGGTAAAATGAAATGAAATCACAAATAGCTATTAAGAAACGATCTGTAAGTAATTAACATGCTTGCGCTAAAGAAAGAACAACCAGTCAAATACGGCGGCTATTTGATAAGTCCGCTACTTTGATAATAGATGGCACTCAAATTCTTAGAACAATTTTATTTTTGACATTTGAATCTTATTTTCGGTTTTGCCCACAAAGTAGATCTGTCAAATAAAAAAATAGTTATCGGTTGAACGTATGCTTTTTTTTTCTATAATAAAGGGTTTTCCAATAAGAGATGTTATTTTAATTAGCCCGCTATTTCGGTAGATGTCACTTCCGGAGCTGTAATTTTTTAACAGTTGACAAGTACAAACTACGTTATTAATAAAAATGGAACAATACACGATTCAGCAACGCATTGAAATTATTAAAAGTCACTATAAAAATAATGAAAATGTGGCAGAGACGGTTCGTAAAACTCGAACATTTTTGGGTCGTCGTGAAGCACCTTGTCGGACCGCAATACAGAAATTGGTAGAAAAATTCGAGCTGTCGGGACAAGTTGGTGATGTGAAGAATAAAACCCGGGCACGTCGCTCAAGAACAGCCGAGAATATTGCTGTTGTAGCCGAAAGTGTTGAAGAAAACCCAGGTTTGTCCATTCCTCGTCGTTCTTTGGAATTAGGCATTCCACAAACGTCAGTACACCGTATTTTGCATAAAGATTTGGGCTTATAAAGTTCAGTTAACACAAGAACTCAAGCCAGCCGATCATCAACAACGGCGAGTTTTTGCTGATTGGGTCCTTGACATGCATGAAAATGATCCGGAATTCCATCGAAAACTCATCTTGAGTGATGAGGCCCATTTCCACCTCGATGGCTTCGTCAGCAAGCAAAATTGTCGCATCTGGGGCTCGGAAAACCCACAGTTATTGTTGAAAAGCCTCTCTATCCTCAACGTGTGACTGTTTGGTGCGGTTTATGTCCCGCGGGGTCATTGGACCTCACTTTTTCGAAAATGAGGCTGGAGCAACAGTTATGGTGAGTGGATTGCGCTATCGACAGATGATTAATGATTCTTTATGGCCGGAATTGGATGGTATTGATCTGGACAACGTTTACTTTCAACAAGACGGCGCTACGTGCCATATAAGCAACGAAACCATTGATATTTTACGGAAAAGTTTCCGGACCTTGTTATCTCTCGAAGAGGTGATCACAATTGGCCACCGAGATCTTGTGACTTAACACCTTGCGACTTCTTCCTTTGGGGCCATGTGAAAGAGAAGGCTTACGCCAACAGCCCAGCGTCGATTCAAGACCTCAAAGATGGAATTCGTGAGGCTATCGAGGACATAGGGCAGCCAATTTGCGATTTGGTTATGGAAAATTTCATGAAAAGGATATGGTCCTGTAGGCGTGGTCGTGGTGGGCATTTGGCTGATGTTATTTTCCATTATTAACGGCATACCTTCCCCTTTATAATGAAATAAAGATCCGATCATTTATCTCATAAAATGGCACTTTTCTTTGAGTATCTAAATAACACCTGTTATTGGAAAACCCTGTAGTAAAAAGTGAGTGTTGCGTAGATCAAGAATGGAATCGAAGCAGTTGCATGTTCAAAGCTCAATCAAATTAAGTTTTTGCTGGAATATTAAAGCTCCTAACGAACGAGCATTTCAAATCAAATAGTCAATTCTGTCTGGCCGAATTTACTCCGAATAAGTCACAAACTATTCCATCAACTCACAATTTTGTGAAATTCTAATGGAATAATGGACAAGGCTTAGAACAAAATGAGCAGGACGCGCGAATTATTCATCGAGTCAATTACGAGGGTTGTCTAAATAGTTTTCGACCTAACAAAACTACAAGAAATATTTTCTGCAAATTTTTATTTTTCTACGTTGTCCCCTCGTAAGTCCATACACTTCTCCCAGAGATGCTCCGATCTCTTCAACCCGTCCAAATAGTACACGGCGTCTTGCAAAATAGTTGTTTACGAAGGTGAAGGCCTCCTCATTCGACATACATCTATCCTCTTATCTCTATCTCTAACTTTAATTCTACGATTGGCCAGCACCATTGTATAAACTTGAGCGATGTCAGGGGTTTCAGTTTTTAGCCATCCCGAACGTTCATCGTCATCCAAGCTGGTACGACCAGTTTAAATTCAGCTGTCCAAAATTGCACGGTGGTAGATGATAGTGCAGAGTCCCCCATACACAGCGCCCAACTCGTCTTAGATTTGCGTTGGTGTATTGCCTTTCAAAAACAAATATTTAATGACAGCTTGATACTCGACTTTTTCCATTTTCGCAAAAACCCTGACATTGACCCACTCAAATGATTCTCAAACAACAACCGGACGTCCAAAATGGCTGAAATTTGTGTGGGTATCTTTCAAAGCATTCGCGAACACATTCCCCTAACATTTGTTCACGAGTGCTACAATTTTCATATTGAAGTCGGAAACTTTCCAGACAACCCTCGTACGCATTACATGTGCCTACTTCCAAATATTAAATAAATGCATTTTTACAACTATATGGATTTGAAAAATGGATTCTTCCACGTTGATGTAACTTCGGTAGCTCTCCAGCTAGAAAAAAGTGCTTCAAAAGTAATTTTCAACTGGCTCTCGGAATTTTAACTGTTTGTCCGCAGAAGAAAGTGTTTCATTTTAGTTTGGTTATAATATCTTTTAAAGCACGTTGTGGGAAGCATGTTGTGAGCTCTACACGCTTGCTTAAGCTACAATGTTGTATGTATTGCTTTCAATTACAGAAAATTGAAGTTTGACGAAGCACTCACGCTCTGCAACAGCACAATATTGTTATGCGCCACAACGTGATACAAGCGACATCTATTGGATACGGAAACAACCTTAGGTTAGTGTCATCTTAGTAAACTTTGGGTTCGGAGAACGGAATATTCAGGAAGGTTCTAGGATAATTTGTAGAGTATAAATACGGCGCTACTCACATCCAGGAGGAGAGTCTTATTTCAGAGAGTGAAGTGAACGAAGTAAACTATTTGGATCGCAATAATTAGATGCATAGTACTAGCGATAACTAAAGAGTTGATTTGATATTTATTTGTGAATGTTATAAAAGAAAACAGTGAAGTTAAATAAAAGAAGAACTTTTGAGTTATGTCTGAAATACTGTGTTTTAAATAACGAACTAAGACCACGCTCGTAACAATATGAACCACAAATTCGAATGTACCTAACAGAAAATGGTTTTTATTTTTGTATGGAAAGATCTTTTTATTAAACGTCTTTAAGTACTTTTATATCTTAGAAATAAATTCTATAAATAAATTTAGTACATTGATTCCAGAGCAATACTTTTTTGGAAACATATCAGTAACTACTCCACGGAAAAAATTAATACTACTTCAAAAATACGCAGACTTGAAAAGTTTTTACTAAGTCCAGGTTACTGGTAGCTGCACTGACAATAATTCTTGGGGTCGTGGATTTGAATCCAACATGGACATTGTTCTGCGCTTTTCCTCCTACCTGTAGTCTAATTTCATAGCTACTTACCAGGTTAGAACAATGGGACGCTTTGGCCCCCGTGCTTGGTATATTTCGCCCAGTGCCTTAATGTAATGTTTATGTAGATTTAGTTTGGTTATAACCGCGATGTTATAATGCCAATAAATACTAAGAAAATAAATTCCTGTAAGATGTTAAGTATCGCCTATGGAAATGGACCGAATTCTACTTATATGGAAAAAATGTAAGTTCCTGAAAAGAAAAGTTAAAGATTTAGGCCACGTTGTACTGTCAACTGAAAAAAATAAAACCTGTTTGCTGTTTCCCACATTTTTGTCTGCACCTAATCAGATACATACAACAACGCGACACGCAAAGATGAAAGAAATCGAGCACCACATAATCAGGAAACCACTATCTAACTTCATCTAGGATATTTAACCCGTCTTACTCTAAAATCTATTCCTTCTCGAATTTTTTTAAATTAAATATAGTAAAAAACAAGTTGATTTTGTCATCTACAGGAAAATGTCGTATTTAACCTCAATCGGTTCCAAATGAACTTTGACTTTTATTAATTAACTAAAAAAAAAATGAAATTTACTTCTACCCCATTCTACCCATGTATTTGCTGCATCTAAAGACAGATTTCCATTCAGAGCTCTTTGAAACTGGCTCCCAAATTTAAAGTAATTGCTGCTCGGTGAAAGGGAACGGAGTCCTTCACACATAAACTTTCTTCTATATCTGAACAGCTATTTTTGGACAGAATGCCAAAAGTTGTATAATCAAAAACTTTCACAGAATCCTTCTGAAATAAAACTTGCAATGTTGTCGCTTAAATGTTCACTACAACTTCAGAACACATCTCGAATATGTGCATATCCAAAAGTTCTTGTGAAACTATCATCACATCACTGATCTACACTGCTTCAGCTAGGCTAGAATAGTTAGTTGGATGAGGGTCCTTTCAAAAGCGCAGTGCTCAAAATGCAAATAAATTCATTTCAAATATTCATAGCTTGGCTGCTTGCTATAAAGAGAGCTTTGAGGCTCGCAGGGATAACTTGTGTATGAGAAATACTTCTCCGGCTACTGACAAACATATGTACCTACACCATACATACATACAATTGTAACAAGCTACATATATACCCCTCTACTAATATATATACACTAAAACTGATGGAGACCTCTGCATAGCAACAACAATTGCACTTAACATTGCATCGGAATTAAAATACTTCAAAGTCAGTTGAGCTGAAATTGATTACCAGACGAGAAATAATTAAAACTGGTGCATAGCTACCGTTATAGCCTATAAGTTTTCCAGGTTGTATGCTGTTGGCAGGTCTATAGGAAGAGGTTTTCACCTCAGATCTCATACTGGATTTGCTCTGCGTTTAATTGGAGATAATTGACCTAAAAGTTGCTCTGGAAAGTTACCAAGAAAATGGTCACTCTTTGTTGAAACCAACAGTAAATAGCCACCTGAAAGGTAAATTCTTTAAAAGATTCTAATTATTGAAAAATAGGTTGGGAACGAAACTATCTATACCTACCTACAAGCACATCGATAAGGTAGTTTTTAGTGGAGATAAAAATCGACACATTATGGCTACATTGCACATAAACTAATCCGGGACACAATCCAATGAGAGGAAAGTAACTTGTCTTCGATAATATTACGCAAATCAAATGGAATTAGATAAAGTCATCTGTACAGTTAAATGTATCTTTGAAGGTAGTAAATTAGGAATATTGTAATAGGTATCTTATTGTATAATTAATAATCGTAATAACTTTAGCCAGGCAAAATCAGGAACGGCAACAAAAATACTCAAAATTCCAGTTGCTTTGCACAGTTGCTGGGGTCAATGTACTCCTACTATTAGTGCAGTACAAACTTGTGCACGTCAATTTGGATGTATCTATTTAATGAATTCTACATAGGTATATCTTAGTTGTAAAAGCAAATTATCTCCATTAACCTCCACAATCTCCTTTATCATGGTCAAATAACCGAAACTTTATATCTATTAACGGAAATGGAGTAGAAACATTATTAACGCCTCATAATTACATTATCAGTAGACGCCATTCTAAGGTGTTCACCATTGAGGTGGAACAAGCAAAGAAAAGCTTAGATAATCGATAAACTTTAGTGTAGTTAGCGGGGTGGAGGAAAGTTGAGTAGGTGTGGTTATTATTGTATTTCTATACTCTAAGTACTTACAAGACTCTTATCTTGAGGTAGTAAAAGCGCGCGAAAGTTAAAAGTATTCAAAATAGCAAGTAGGTAATTCAAGGACCTGTACGGTAGTCTACACACGTATTCCAAATATTTCACAGTATTACAGCACAGTATTACAGCGCGGCGGGAGCACAGGAATTCAAACTTCAAACAGAATTTCATGTCAAGGCAATTATTTGAAAGCACTTGGCAACATTTTACAAGAATCGATAAAAATTTGTTAGACGAAACTCTTATAGAGGATCTACCCTAAAATAATGGTTCCACTGAGCCTCTGAATATAATGAGAAAAAGAAAAAAAAAACATTTCTTTATTTATTTTTGTATTTCAGCGATAGGAACGTTTTTATGCCTACTTTCATGCCTGGCCATTAAAATTTTTTCTTACAAATAGTCGACGCTGAAGAATTTTTATTTCCCAAAACTTAAATAAAATTAAAAGATTTGTACACTTGTGTTAAATTCTTTTACTTTACAGTGTTTCAGCATAAGAATTTACAGCCTTTAGAGAACGGCAAGACAACACACATAAATCGTGCTTTAATTAAATCTAATTTTCGCCATACACCTGATTTTCGTCGTTAAGAAAGAAAGATGGTGGTAATTGCCGTGAAAGTTTATTCCCTAGTTAACTTGCATAATTACTTTAAATTAAAAGGATCCACTTTCGTTAGAGGGTTGACGGTATGCAAAGTCTTCCTATAGATGATAATATGCAGTATCCTATATTTTGCGGGACATTCTTGTTCAACATTGAGATACTCATAATCCGAAAATTTTGCTTTGGTGAAGAGGAGATGAGATATTCCTTACTTTGACCGCAGTACCTTTAATGGTGGAGGATAGTACAATTAGAATACCTGGGAATTTTTCTTTGCAAAAAGCATACTTTGTCTACAATATTCAGAAATTATTTTGAAGATGGATGATAGTTACACGCATATACCTCCGAAAAACTGTATTAAGTCAACGTATACTTTCTGTGAAGTAATTCAAGGGCGAAATTCCTCCCTCAAATAGCGCATTTTTAGAATCTCACCATTATGGTAGATGGCAAATCTGTCACTGTTGACATACAAAAAGTGAACTCTAAACTTATTCTAAACTGTTAGCAAGATTCACATAAAAGTTAAAGAAATGTAGAAAGCTGAGAAGAAAAAAATTGCAAATACTAGGCACATTATATGAACCAACACAAGTCATAAAGTATGGTAAAAAGCTAGACATGTTTGTAAGATTGCTAACGAAGACAGACCTAGAGACTTGCCGATGTGCTTGGAGATTCAGGAATACCAGATTCCTAGCTGTTCAAAAACTTAACAATATTATGTAACAAATAAGATCTCCTCTGTAGCTCATCATCGAATGTGGCATAAAGGCATTTTAAGAATACGATTATATACGAAGTCTTTGAGCTCACTCTAATAACCAAATTTTGAAAAAGCAAACCTCAAATTCAAATTCATACAACGCATGATATCGAAAGATTATCAAATAAGGAAAGTTTTTTTATGTGGTTGGTTTCCATTGAGAATCTATGGAAAGTATACCAAATAACGACACCTAACATTCACTTTTAATATCCGTCATGAATACCAAAAAAGCTTAACACATAACTACCGCATCACACAATTTTTAAATCCATAAATAAAACTACTTAATTAAAACAGGACTGCTTTAAAATCAAAAACTGGGGAAAAAGTTTATATTTACATAGGATTCTTTTTCAAAATATATCAATCAGATACAGGGTGATGCCCGCCATAACCATTGATATTCAGATACATTCATCCACATTTTAGAAAACTTTGTAGTAAGTCCGATCTCCATGGAGACAGAAAGCTTTAAGGTTTTGAAGAAAACTGCATATCTTCCAAGAAAGCTTTTGACCTTTCTAAAAAGCAGTTGGTATTTCAAAAAAGCTTTTCGCCTTTCAAGAAATTTTAAGACATTTCAAACACTCGAGAGTATAGATTTAATTCTACAAGTACCGCATGAGTCAGAGAGTTTTCAAGTATGTGATTCTCTTGAAAAATAAGAGATAAATGTGTCGATCGGTATTAGACTATGGAAGGTTATGGGAATCAATACAGGCAAAAAAATTTGAAGGATTAGTCTACGCTGCTGAAAGATGGTAGAAAGGAAACCCATGGATAAAAGGGAATACCCATTTAACGCCGGACATAAACAGACATGAGAGTTGTCTTAAACGATGCATTATGATACTCTGAACATATTTTATTAACAATGTTTTTTTTTCAATTAAGCGGGGAAAGGCATGGGGAGGGATCAAAGTTTGATTTACCACATATTTTAAAATCTAGCAGAGATTCCCATACTCAATTTTTTACTATTTCTCTCTTTTCTTTTCGAACGAAGGTAGTGAATGTTTCGCACTTCAGATTAGCTCTAACTCAGTAGGGATATGCCCGATCGGAAAACGGGGTTTAGTGTTCACTGCAGCTAAATAAAGTGGAAGAAATTTTACTCTCTGGGTACTTTTAAGGTGGAGGATGTAGGAACACCTTGTGGGGGGAGGGGGGGGGGGGTGGTTGCAATACGACATGATGCATATAAAATTAAAGGTATCGACGAGAATTATCATGTGGTATTTTTTACTTCACATTCAGAAAACTTTTTGGAGACGTTTTTGCTGCCGGAAAACCCATTTTCATGCACTTGGGTCACATACACTCCAGTTACTATATCTCACATATATTTTTGCAGCTATCTCTTTCGGTGTTCTGTTGTGAATATTTTTCACATAGGAAATCATTTTGCACCAGTTCCGTGCAATAACGAGAAGTAGACAAGTCCACTTTCTCACCCAAGAAAGTCACTCGCTACATCCAGAAAACCAAGCTGTACCGATGAGTGCAAGGTTTTCGGCTAACACGAAACGCATCTTCTTCTTCTTCTTCTTCCTTTTTCTTTTTTTCTTTTTTCAGCCCACTGCGGGCGTATAAAGGTTCGATTCGTTTCGAATGAATCTGGGGGTTTTTTTAAAAAAAATTTAATAAAATTTTTTTTTTCTATTTTTCTCAATCTTTTTCATTTTTTTCATTTCCTTTTTTATTCTATTTTTCATTTGTTTTTCAAATCAATCAATTTCGCTATTTGGGACCTGTTGATGAGTCACACCAAGACTTGAAACATGCCACTAAAAATATATGAGTTGTGTGATGAAATAACAAATTAAAAACATTTTTTAGCTTTTGCTATATACCAGAGAATCCCAAAAAATTCTTTCTTGAACAAATATAAGTTTACCCCGGTAAAAAGTCTTAAAGGGTAATCTTTACTTTTATTGACAGAAATAGATAAAAAAATTCTTCTGACCTCTACAGTTGTAGCGCAAACGACTTAACAGTTCTCAAACTGAACTGTAAAACAGTTTACTTAAGCGTTCCGTAGAGGACCAGCAATCAAGGCGATGTCATTACAGTTTTATACTAAGTCGAATCTCATTTTATGTAAAAAAAAAAAACAAAAAATAACGATTTAATTTTACTCAATATTTACTGCACATAACACGCTTTTCTCCCGCATAAAAAAATATTTCCTCAGGCAAACTGTATTGGACCAAACAACTTAGAGATATTACCGTTCATAATGGCTCCTTCCTAATAATGTCATAACTCACAACAATTAGGAACCTTAGATTCGTTATTCAGAGCACGAAACCGTCCATTTGGACTCATTCCTGGTATTTTGTTTGATTTCTTCGAAAAATTGGAAATTACCAGCTCTACACAAATATTTTCATTAATCAGCAGCTTGGATACTTCTTGGGAGGCCAAGGAGTTCTCTGGGATAATAAGGAAGGAGTCGTAGCTAAAAATTCGTATGAGATAGTAAATATGTAGTTTCGAGAAAAATAAGGAAAATGGAAATGGACAAAAATGTATGCAAAAGTAAAATGCGAGAGCACAGTATGGGTTTCAACGATAGAGTCACGTTTTCGCTGAATATGTAGGAGCTTAAGTCGTTTTCATCATAAAATAAAGCTCAGCATTCATCCAAGTTACCTTGACAGACATTTATCATATAAGATACTTACAGATAAGAACCAGAGGGCATATTTGAATTAATGTTTCATGAGCAAGAGAAAATTGAGGCAATTGTTAGTGTTCTCAGTTATGTAATTTGAGAAATATTATGAAACATCACACGTCTGTTATAAACCACAAATTTGGGGATTTTCACGAAGAAATCAGTATCATAGGTACCTACTATAAATATAAACTAAATACTCTATACGAAACAAGAATCCATTGGAGCGCCCAATCTCAAGTTTAACGCTGATATTAATCTCATTGCGGAATAATAATGTTTTAATAATTTGCTGTGAAACATTTTTCCCCCATTTCTATCTAAAACTCCTTAAAATTCATTCAAAAACCATTATAAAGCCATGCTAATACCAAAATAATATCTTCCCGCCTCTACTTGATGGGAATTAAATACTCCCACCATTAGGCTAAACCAAATTAGAGTAAATGCCAAGAATCGTTTTCATATTTTACGTAAGGACTTTTTTCTACATAAAACTGGCAACATTTGCTTCTGTTTAATTTAATTAAAATCTCCTCATCTATGCGCCATCAGTTAAAAGGGCGGCATTTTAAGTCGATTTAGAATGTTGAATCTTGCAAAAATCTCTGCATGAAGACTTAGATAGATATAACCACCCTATCATATCTTGAAAAGCTCCTCTTTTCACGCCACAATTTCCCGAGTAGCATAAAATGTTTCTAGAGAACAATCCATTTTCAAAATGATTTATTGCTGTGGGTATAAAAGTATCTGAGAAATCCATAAAACTAAGTTTTCCGTGATTTCTTATTGACATTTGTGGGGTTTCGCCCGTGTACGATTATGGCTTTCGATATCATTACTCATGTCCGAAACACCTCAATACCTATGAGAGGTCCCATAGGCTATAAATTCTCTATAAGGAATGGGACGTACTTGAATGTGTCCCAAAAGACAGTTAAAACATAACAAACTAATGAAATAGGGCGAAGTATAGTTCTGTTGCATGCATTGCAGAATTATTAATAATGTCACGTTTCGGTGTGGCGGGCGTGTATAAGTGCGTACTGCGTAGCGTAGTTTATATGAAGTTAAGTTAGGAGGGAGATATTTTTTGCCCGCAAGGACATTGATATCATTAGAAGAAATTAGATAGAGGACGGGTTAAAAGATTCATTCGACTTGCAATAAATGCGGAAATAAAGTAGCTGAGTACTTAAAAGTTATTATAAAACCTATTAACCGTATACGTGTATACGTGTATAATAGTTAGTACTGTTTAAATAGTTAACAAATCCACATTGGAAGCAATTATTATTATTTTTGGATTAAGCTTGCAGTTAAGACAATTCGACAGATCGCAAAAAAAAAATCAGGATTAATTTGTGCTGAACTTTTCCCTAAATAGGGCTAAGAGGGCGATCTGCTTCCAATGCTACCTCAAGGCCTAATTTTCTAAATAGTTAGAGAGAGATGAGTGGAATAATGGGTCTGATTTGTGATAGAATAACAAGTAATTTATTGTGCTTTTCCATTGTACGGAAGATTCCTAAAAAGTTGGCTTTGTTGAGAAAAATTTACAAATTAAATAATTCTGATGTCCAGAAATGGTTAAATTACCTACATCTGGATGTCCAAAAAGTGATCGGAGATCAATTTTCTGCCAATTCCGTCCATAGAGGAAGTTTTGATAGACTTTCAAAAAATCATGATTGCTTTGCCATATAAAGCAAAAAAAAAAAAAACTTATATCTGCAACACTGTATATACAGGGCGTCCCACACTGTAAAAATATTAGGACTATTCCCTAAATTTAAGACACGTTTTTCCCTAAAAATAAATTTAATTTTCTCTGATAGAAGGGAAAATCAGTTTAATTTCCCCACGTCAATGGAACATTCAATGAATTTATGTGTTTGGCACTAGAGAACCTATAAAGTACGTAAAATTCCCGAAATGTTAGCTCTTTTGGATACGAGGAAGAGAACATTAAATAAATTAGGTATTATGCTGCATTTTTAATGGAAACAAATTTTCGTTTATATAATTCACACAATGTTTTTGAAAACAAGTCATATATTGCTTTTCAATATTTTGTTTAAGCGTGCCCAGTGCACCAATATAACTTCCATACTACTTAACAGATGAGATATTCAGCTCATTCTTATGTTTTTTAAAAGGTGTGGTCTTCTATCACCTTCACCTATGGTGGGGAGTGGTGCGGCGCCATCACCTATTCCCTTCATTTTACGGAATACTCTATTTTAGGGAATAGTCTCTACGTTTTAGGGAAAAAACAAAACAAGAATTTAAAATTCCCTAAATGTAGGGAAAAACAAAAAAAAAATATGAAAATTCCCGACATTTTAGGCAATATTCCCTAAATTTTATGGGGAAAAACAAAAATTCCCTACATTTGAGGGAGAAAAACCTACCTGCATTTTAGGGATAAAAACCTAATATTAGTTTTCCAAGGTGGAGCTTTCCCTAATCTTATCGACAAATGCCTAACATGTGTGGCACAAATTGTTGCCACTCACTTTAGGGAATTATTTTTTACTGAGCAGACTAATATGACTATAATTTGCCAAATGATTCCTCTCGTACAGACAAGTAAAATATCGTACGGCAGGAGGTTGGGGGTGGGAAAATGTAACCCTACCGAGTTACAGGGTGATTAGTAATATATTGTCTTTTTTCATGAAATACTCTACATCTTGAAAAGTACAGTGTAGACGGCATTATGTGCAGAACCTTGGGGCTTTCCTATGAATATTAAATCCATCCCCACTCCAGAGTTATGACGCTTCAAAATCAAAATTTCTATTTTTGAATTTATATTTTAAAAATACCCCCACTAACATACGTTTTTGTTATAAAATTTTGAAAGCCCAGAGTCTTCTCTTTAATTTAACCTATTAGAATGTAAGTATCTTAAAAAGTGCAGCATGTGCTGTCACAATTAAAAGCTCATTGTATGCAGAACTTCATGGTCTTTCCAACGATTGCGCAACCCTTCCAGTACCCCTCTCCTATCAAGAGTTATGGTTGTCTAAACAAAAAATTCCGATTTACTTTCTTTTTGTCTTAATTGGACCTCTACTTTTTTTTTGCAAAAAGTCACTAAGATAACTTTTTTTTGAAAACTGTAAACTGCAGACTCTTGTTTTTAATTTGATCGCTTACAGCCTATGTACTATTTATATATGTTAAAGAGTTATTAGCTCACAAGTCAAGTCAAGTCATACCGAAATGAATACGTAATACGTCGAATTAAAGAGGAGAGTCCAGAGTTTACAGTTTTTATAAAAAAAATTATATATCAATGATCTTGTAGCAAAAAATTAAATATAAAAAAAACCAAGAGGTCAAATTAAGAAAAACGGAAGGAAAATCAGAGAAATTTTTAGTTTAGATAAGCATAACTCTTGAGTGGAAAGGGATACGGGGCTGGAAAGGCCATGAAGCTCTGCATACTATGAGCACTTAACTGTGACATTACGCCCTCCTGTACTTCTAAAATGCAGGGTGTTTTTTGAAAAACTAGCTTTTTTTCGTAATCACCCTGTAATCCTCCCCCTGCCATATTTTTTGGTTGGGTAGGTAAGTACTATAACCTCCTGGTCTATTGACCTCATAAACGAAATACCCTGTATATCTCCCTAGAAATTAATATGCTCTGGGTTTTACACTATACGCTTCTAGACCTATGTTTTCATCCAATCTAGATCTGTCAAAGAAAGGCTCTGCAACCTAGTTTTGTGTATATTTCCTCCCTTTTAGGTAAGTATATTTATCTAGAATAGTGTGCAGAAGTTTTACTTTATTTCTATTCTATCTAATATGTATAAATGTCCAGCATTAGATTTGAATGTATGTCTAAACAAAGTCGAAATCGATTCCACAAGGCAGTAACCGATATTCACTTTAGTGGAATTAAATTTGCATATATTCAACGCATTAAACTGGGTAAACTATGGAACCCAACAAATAGGTTGGATAAATCTATCCATCACAAACACCAGCTAGGTAGCAACTAACCGTATCCGAAATTATTATTCGGCTACAAAAAATTACTAAAAATGCATCGAATAATATATTCGCACCTGCTTGTATATTCCACATAACTGCAAATAATAATTATGTTCGTTGACAATAACCGTTAACAATGTCAAAAAAACAACAACACAAAAAACAGACTAGTTCCACACATACATTTCCGAGTTAATCTAAAAACCTGAATGTTGGCATCGAGTCGAAATGAGATGGTTCTTTATTATACGGGAGTGAGGTGTAAATGAATTCATGAATAATAATGTAAAACCATGCCGAGTAAAATATTCCAGGAGACAGGTACAGGACAGATGGGTACAAAACATCTATGGTGGTGGTTGTGAATACATATACTACTGTTGGTAAAAGGGATAGTTTATGAGTGCAGATGGAGGGTGGTTCGGTTTTCAAAGGATCTGCTTAAAGTGAAATTTATGTGGTTCGCCGTAATTTTGAAAACAAACAAAAAATATAATCAAAACCAAAGAAAGAAAAAAAGATGTGCAATCAATGCCACAACGTTCTTATGGGAGGTTTTAAATTAATCTACTAGAATAATGCATGCTAACAAAATGTATCATTCTATAAAATTCGGAGGGATTTCTAAAAACCTCATTATTTATACTAAAATATCTGCGAGCTGTTAAATAAATAGCTAGATAGAGTTTTCATGTAATACGTGTAGGAACAGATTCTGGTTTCGTTTTAGATTGTTGCTCCTATCTGTATTAGGCAACCAGCTAACAAGGGCATCCATCGCAAATTCTGCATATATTGAAATTGCGGCCTGTATCTCACCACAAAGAGGTCCTCACAATGAAGCTAAACTGATGATGTAGGTACTAATGCATCTCAGATATCAAACACAAATAATCCGAGCAATTTTTTAATTATAAACTTAATAAAAGCCCAGGCTCTGCCTGTAACGCGTTAAAATCCCAGCATGCCTAATTTTTAAATGAAAAAAACTAATCTAAATAAAAAACTTGAAAATATATTAAAAATAAATAAAAATAACAAAATTTAAGAAAAAATTATAAAAGTTTAAAAAAAATTACAAAAATTAAAAAATATTAAAAAAATAAATTTTATAAACTGAAGAGAGAATCCCGACCTGAGAGCGGCCAACTCTAAGTAGGAAGTTAAAAATATTAAAATAAGAAGTAAAAAATAATTTTTATATCGTTATCTTAGAGGAAAATGAGTGTACCATAATTTTACATTAGAATTTTGTGGGTCTGTTAAAAAATCTGAAAGCTCTTGAAAGTAATTCTACTTCGTTAAACAAAACAATTAAATGTCACACGAGGCTTCCTCGCGAGTCATCTATAAGTACGAGATAAAATGCTTCCACGATAATCCTATGAGAGTGTACATAACAACGATATGGCGGCACTCGATGTGGCGAGACACCTCGAGGTATCTGGCTCGAGAATCATATTTTTCATTCTTTTGCGAGGTGCAACATGATTAATTTGATAACCGCCATATTTTTATAGGTTTTAGATTTTTTTTTTTGAAAACAGGCAGAACAGGAGAAACCCATCCCAAGCACGAAGGCCATAGCGGCCTATTGTACTATCCTGAATCCCATTCACCAAAACCCTTCCTGTCCTCTTAATGAAGCGCATCAGGTCTTGGTGAGGAAGGTTTTTCAGCTCAACCACAGATAGAAGGGGAGACCCTAGAGTATCCAGTCTGCTCCGAACGAAGGCCGGACACTCACACAAAAAGTGTTCGGTTGTCTTAAGCTCTCCCTCCACACAGGGCTGTCAACAACATTTGTTAGATAAGCGTGAAGTGAGCTGTGGCCGGGGTTGATGCCAGCCATAGTCCTACATTGTTTCCTTCCGAGCTTCATGAGAAAATCGGAGATACTACCATTGGGCCCATCAAGAAACAGTTTTGTACACCTACAAAAACTCAGCTTCTCCCATCTCTGCTGATGTTTCTAATGAACATCCGCTTTGATGAGAGACCCGATACACGAGGTGGCAAAGCTTACGGCGGGCTCCGGTTCGAGCTAAAAGGTCAGCACTTTCATCCCCCATGATCCCCATGTGACTAGGAACCCATAGGAGGGACACTTTGTTGAGAAAACACAACTTATTCACAGACGACCTGCAATCCACCAGTAACTTGGACGTTATCCGGGGGCCAATCAGAGCCATTAAGTCTGCCTGACTATCCGAAAGGATAGCGATGTCTTTCCCCTTGATTTGCATATCAAGGGCTAACTTTGCTGCCATTGAGATGGCGAAGACTTCAGCCCGGAAGACAGTGGTGTGTCTTCCACGTGAGTACTCCAGGCCAAAATCAGGCTCAAGAAAGTAGACAACTGCCCCAGCTCCCTCATTAGTGAGAGAGCCACCGGTAAGGATTCTTAAAGCAGACCGGGGAAGGCTCGATAAGGCACCTCGCTCAGTCCACGATTCCCTTGCAGGAAAGCTTACAGAGAAGCGACGCCCGAAACGAAGTTCAGGTACCATCGCATCCCGTGGCATGCTGGCCAGAGGGTTTCCCAAGTCTACCCTATACGCCATAGCGCAATGAGAAGAGCCAGTCCAGCCGTCCTCCCAACATCCCCAAGAGCGCAATCTGCACAGCCCTTTTGGCCTCTGCCTGAATGAAAAGATCCAGGGGGTGGCATATTGAGTATGACCTCAAGAGTCGCAGTAGGCGTAGATCGCATGGATCCCGTAATTCCTAAGCAGGCAAGCCTTTGCAGGCCCGCCAGCTTCCGGATCGCAGTCCCCACAAGCGTCCTCGGCCACCATACACAGAAGGCATATGTGAGCATGGGTCTGACGATCGAGGTGTACATCCAATGCACAACCCTCGGTCCCATGCCCCATGTGCAGCCAAAGGTTTTCCTGAATTGAGCGAAGACCCTCATAGCCGCATTAACGTGCAATCCCCACGTCAGCTTCGAGTCAAGGAAGACTTTAAGGTGCTTGACATGAGGAGAGAGTTGCAGAGTGTGTCCAAAAAGCTTTTGGAGAACAAACTACCCCAGCTTACGTCTGGAGAAGAGCACCAAGCAGCACTTTGTTGGATTCACTGTCATATCATGACGGGTGCACCAGTCCTCAACAAGATTGAGGTCTCGTTGCATGAAGGCACAGGCAGCAGCCATGCTATGCCTGGAAATGAGCAGATGGATGTCATCCGCATACGCTTCACATGAGAATCCCACATTTTTCAGCACCACGATGAGTGAGTCAACCAACATACACCAGACTACTGGGGATAGCACGCCACCTTGCGCGCAGCCTCTATCCACCAGCACACTAAAAAGAGGTTCGGCCGCCTACATCCACAGTTAAGTATCGTCGTCTTAACATTTGGTCAATCCAGCGCACAAACAGTGTGGCCAACACCATGTCGACGAGCGGCCTCACATAGCGACTCAGGGGTGGCCTTGTCAAAAGCCCGCTCGATGTCCAGAAAGGCTCCCAAAGTAAAACAGTCCACGATCCAGTATCCCTCTCAATGACAGTTACCATTGAGTGGAGAGCCGTCTTCATAAATCTGCCCATCCGGTAAAGCGTGCTGTGAGGTGTTTAAGGGAGAAGCCTTTAAGGGTACTTCCTTAATATATTCATCTACCAGCCTCTCCAGGCATTTCAAAAGAAATTAGGAGAGGTTTATGGTTCGAAAACTCTTCGAGTCCATGTAGGAAGCCTTACCAGTCTTCGGAACGAAGGCAACCCTCACCTTCCTCCACATCTCAGGGACATATCCAAAAAGCGATATATGCTCTGAAAATGGAGTCGATGTATGGGGCCAGCACCACGCTCTCAGTCCTTAAAAGGACAGGCAAAATACCGTCTGGACCCGGGGCTTTAAAGGCCGATAAGGTTGAAATTGACCATTTCACCTTCTCGACATCAACTACCTTGGCGGCAGTGGACCAATCTCCACCAGTGCATAGAGGTAGCGGATAATCGCAACTTGCCTGCAGGTCTTCTTCAAGCCTGCAGTCAGGAAAATGCGTCGGGGGAAGAAGTCTACAGGCTTCTTCTTTCGATGCCGTAAAGGAACCAACTGGCCTTCTCAGAACACTCAGCCTAGCCGACGGGTCGTTTCTGAGGCCTTGAGCAGCCTAACCGGTTCACGATAGCCCGTCAAGCTCCTCGCAGAAATCTACAGGTTTTAGCTTTGATATAATCAACGATTTCTCGACTCATTCTAATAGGGTAAAACAGGACACTTGGTTAAAACGGGATACCAGCATTATCCCAGAATTTACAAATGACATTATCTTCCCGGATGGCTCTATCAGTGACACGTGGCGATGTGATTACTCACGCGTAAGCTTAGTCTTTTCTGAGTCGTCGTAGTGGAAATAAAATTGGCAATAATCCATTAATTTGGGATTTGTGGCTCTGAATATTCTTCAAAGAAAGGTTTTTAAATAGCCTCATCATTATAAGAGATCATCCTGACGGCAAAGTATAAACAATACAGATCTAACCAATCTTATCAATCTACTTATACTCTATACCAACTTCGGCCGTACAAATTTGATTATTGATGCTATCATTTGTTTAGGTATATATAAACATTTTATAATTGCAGTTTAAGCTATATCTTATTTGCAAATCTAAGCTTAAATTTACTTGTTTATATTCTTAAAAAAAATTGTGTAAGCTTACATATTACATCGAACTAACTCATCCATCGGTTGGTACCTCTGTCCATTTTACAGACTTATCCTAATGAACGAAGGCCTGTTGGCCGCTTGTCTCACTTTAGAAAAAGGCATTAGAGGAGTGAGGACGAACAACGCTGTTAATAAATATGTATAAGTATCTATGAATATTCGCAAAGTGTTGACTTTCATTTCGAAACAAAATTATCATTTTTCTACTTTTCTTACAGAGCATGGATATTTGGATGAAATGTTACCCGAACTATTTCGCTCTATTCATATCTCCTAATCCCCACTTAGTTGATTTGTTTTCAGGACACAGCTATCTATTGAACATGCTGTTCACCATCATAGATTTTATGGAATAAGACTTGGATGACTAACAAATTTTTAACAGGAAATAATCAAAAAGCGAGGTATCCGAAATTTGAGCTACTTAAAATCAATGATAGCATTATCGCATTCATCCGTTGTAAAACCTCTTTCGCAAACAAAATACCTTCCTACTGTGTATGCCTTTGAACTACAATCAAACCATATAAAAGCCTGCTTATTTTAGCATGTAATATCTAACCTACATACATGGAAAGATAGAGGTGTTCAGTGAAAATATTTGCACGTTGCACTCAAAACATACGAACAAGTTTCGTGGGTGAAGTTACTCTTCACATATTCATGCCACAAATTGGAGTGTTTCAACGGCACCTGGTTTGGGTTTCCACACCTGAGCGAATATATAAAATGTAGAGGCAGAGGCGCTTTGATATCTAAAACTTTTATTTGGATGCAGGCGATAGCCGCATGTCGGAAAAGTGCAAATTTGCATGTTTTACGCTTAAAAGCTAACAAAAGGTGCTACACAAGGCGTCCTCAGTTTTATTACATGCTAAAGCCATAAACACCTCCTGTTTGGTTTAAGTATATTTTGAAGGGTAGTCCAAAGCTTCGCAAGAGTTGTCTTCACATGCTTACAACTATTTTGAAATGGTACGAAATTTCTATACAAACATGAAATGCACCGAGTCCTGAACAATTTTAATTAACAAAAAATAAAAGATGCTTAGAAGCTTTCAAAAGAAAAATATTATTTGGCTACTGAATTCTATGGACGGGTGTGTGTGTATGTGTGTGTAAAGTGTACATTATTTATCTTGATAACTAAGCCCCAGTAAGGTGAATAAAGCAATTAATGCCGTAGGTATGGTTGCATGTGTGTATGTTTAACGTACTGTAAAGGATAGCATATATGTACATACGGATAGGATGTACCTGAAAGTTTTCATTAAGCTTCCGTAGATTTATGGCTTTTGAATGTTCGGAGGAGACAAGCACAACTGGACATTTCGACAAATATTTTTCTTGTTGGTTTTATAATAATTAGTTCGGAAGAAGTAGATATTTTTGGAATTTCTAATATTGCATTTCGATAAATTGTGTTGTCTTAGGAACATCGATATTACTAAAATATAGATAAGAAATATTGAATGGATTTTTTCACGGAAATCATGATATTACGCAAGTTTTAAGTCCTTTCAATCATACAAACTACAAAAACGTAGGCACCTGAGCGCAAAATTCACAGACATGTTTTCTCGTTCAACATATACATAGCAGTCTTACGAAACAAATCACTATATCTAAATTTCTTCAAATACGATTAAAAATACAATATTTTCTGATCATGTTGCAGATGAGGACACCTGCAAATATACTAATTATTTTAGTGGCTTGGAAGTATTAAGATGAAGCTATAAGGTGAGACTTTTGCCTCCAGAGTCCCGTGTTTACACTAAGGAGACGCGAAAAATCTCTAAAGAGACCTAGTCTCTAGAGCTCTTTTTTGTCTCCGGACTCCCGTCGTGTATTTTAAAAGAAAAGGGCTCCTGGTACCGGCTCCGGTCTCCGAAGATTGTTTATTTCTCGTCTTCAAGTCTCCGGAGACTATTTGTAAGTTCTGGTCAGTTAAGTGTAGGTCTACTCAGAAAGGAAAAAGAGTAAAGTGGACTGAGTTTGGCAAATTGTTACAAAGAAGTTAATAAAAAAAAAATAGTATTAATATTAATATAATATAAATTTTCTTCGTTAATAAATCCTGGATATTTTTGAATAAAAAAAGTCACACAAACTCGTTGCGTTTAATCCATAAAATTTGTACACCAAGGATATGTTTTTTTAAAGCTTTTTTGATAACATAAAAATATTAATAAACAAATATTATGACCAAACTTAAAATTTCGTGTATTCACGTCTCCGAACGTTTTTCTAGAGACTTTTTTATTAAGGTCTCTAGAGACAAAAGTCTGTTGCCGTGTAAATATTTCGGAGATTTTATTCTCTGTAAGCCAGAGACTGGGGACCAAAAGTCTGTCACCGTGCATCTTTACTTTTATAAATGTTGGTCATTTGTGTACTTGCAGGAATACGGATAGACTTGAAAAAAATTATACTTATAGTAACTGAGAAATATCCAATATCAATTTTATTATTAAAAAGAAAATCTCTTCCAAGAAAGCCATCGATGTGCAGTGAATAATTATATTCGGATTCTTTCAATTTCCAATCTTGCTGATATTCTCCCCAACAACGTGCCTATTGAGAGATCTGTAATGCCAGTCATTTTGCAGATTTCATTTGTTATTTGCATTTCTTCTGGTACTTTATCCCTCTTCTGCCATTGCATTGGTTAACATAATTTCTGCTCTAATTATTGTTTCTGATGTTGAGAGTATTATTGTTGATTTTTGAGATAATCGCATTGTTCACAGATTTGAACAATATTCAGACAGGAATTGAAACCTTCTATTTTTGTCGTAAAATGTTGAACATTCTGCTCTCTTTGTTGAAGCTTAGTTAGTTCAATTTGAATCTGGAATGGATCTTCTAAGATTCGGAAATGTCTTAGGGAAATTGTTCTGAAAACTTCTAATGCTTCGGGTTATTCTTCACCTTCTATTTATTTCTAACTGTGAGTATTACTCTTACAATAAACTAAATTAATTTTTTTTTAATTATCATGTACAAATGTCCTGATGTTAAATGAATTTGTGAGATTTTTTATGTCACTATTAAATTCTGGGACTGTTTTGAATGTGATTGCTATATCGAAATTTCTCATAATTGTGTTATTTTTTATACTTAAATTACTATTATTACTATCTTTTACTGACTTATCAATATTTCTACTACTATCGCTTCCTCTTCACCTTCGTCTTCTATATTAATTCTTCAATTTTATTCTTCATTATATTTTTATTTCCAAACATATTGCAAGAAATTTTGTTTTCAACTCAATGCAGTGCATTTTCTCTGGATTAAACTTCGTCGTGTAAGCAAGCCCCATTTGATGTCTTTTAAAAATTTTGAGTATTTCTTCCAATTCATTTATTTGTGATTGCAAAACTTCAAGATTGCTTACAACAGAAGAATTGAACCAATATATTTGTGGACTTATACGGTAATTTTAATATATTAGCTGTCTTCTTTTGAGGCCGCAGAACAGAGCAGAACAAAAGATACACAAAAGAACGCCTCATACATTTTCATAGAAGATTCAAATGAAGCGAACAGTACAAAGAGTTCTCTTGAATCGACAGAACAATTTGTTCTCCCCAGTATATGGGACCTCTAGAACAAGCAAAACAACATAGCTTATAAAAATAAAATTATAAGTACATAAACATATTTTTTATGAAAGACTGATATTTAAAAATATTTACTAAAACTAGTTACAACTCTCTTGCACAATTACTTCGACAGCCCCAAAACTTATACCCATTTTGGGGAATCCTATGTAAACTAGCCCAGCAAACATTTTAGCGAATTTCGATTTCAACGAAATTTTTTCGAATTCCGAAATTGGAGAATTATTCGTTTAGCGGCATGTATCTGTCGGATATATTCCCGAATTCAGAAATTCGAGATTTCTTCGAGAATTCTTCGTTTAACGATGTGTAGCTGTGTCGTCCGTACGCTCATTCCTCTTTTTTTCTTTTAACCGTTGCTCGATTCTGAAAAGCAATTAAAATGTAGATTTCTTGATTTTAATTTGAGACTACGAATCAGTCACGAATCGTTATCGAATTGTTATCAAATCGTTATTATGAATCGTTATCGAATCATTATTACGATTCGATATAGAATGTTCCTTTTAGTCGTGGCCGGATCGTAATCGAATCGAGAACGACATCGAGATCGAAGTCAAACTCCGTTAAAACGAATCGCTTTCGATCCAATTTCGAATCGCAATGTTTGCTGGGAGCATTTTGCATTTGAAAATTGCGCATATATGTATAGATTTCTCTGCATTTGATTCCGGGTTAAGTTTTCTGATGGGTTCCAATAAGCCCTTCGATGGGCCTTTCGATGAACATACCACGAGCGCTTTCATATGCAAATGTCATGTGTATTTCGACGAAAGTTCGATGGTATGTTGTATTGATTAAAAAAACAGTAAAGTTTTTACTTCTGACGCGTAGTTGAAAATAGAGTTAAAATTAAAATATATATAAGTCAACATGATTTTGTTTCTAGTTCTTCATAGTCTTCTTATACGGCTTGTACTCTGAGGATCGTTTAAAAAAATCCTCCATTTACCGCCTGACCTATCACTGGTCATCAAAATCAAAAACTCTTTGCGTTGCAGCTCCCCATACTTGGAAACGAAGTAGCTACCCCGAATTTGATCTCATCCGAATCCTCACAGCTCCTACATAAATTGTTCGCCGCAACTTCCAGTCTACTAACATGGTCTCCTATGATCCAATGACCCGTAATGATACCTACTAGATTCCTGGTATATGTTTTGGTTCGATTAAGAAATTCTCCTATCCTCTAACTGTCACATGCAGGCCACCATTGCCTCGTGATACAGAAGCTTTCCCTATTTATTCACCTACGGCCTGCCTTTTACTAGACTCTGATGGAGATCCTCACATAAATTATCGTTGCGGATATATTCTTCTCAGAGCCCCTTTTGCACAACTAATCAGTCATCTCGTTGCGTGAGATATCCATTTGCCTGGGATATCCATGAGCCCAGGTATCTAGCATAGGATCACCTTGTACCATGTAGTCAATTCCTCGTCAGTGTATATGCAGATATGTCGAGAGAAATCCAGAATAATAATTTATTATGCGAATTGTTAAAAAAATGAAATGTTACTAGGATTTATGAATTTTTTAGACTAATAAATAGTTCCGACTGGCACTAACTTTCCTATAACATCAGGTTTAGCTCCACCTCCATGGTAGAAGTTCGATTAGTAGCATAGATAAATTAAACATTGCGGTGTGACCATTTTTCATCATCTCCAAAAACTTGTAACACGTATCAATTAGCACTGGGAGCATTGTAAAAAATCGGGATATTCAAATTTACTTAATATACAGTACTGGGCAAAAAAAATTGCTCATTTGCATTTTCCGCACATCTGCTCGAATTTCTTGGAATTGAAGGCGGGAGTGTAAATTTTATTTTAGCCATTAGGTACTTACGGGTGGCTATTTTCTATAAACAGCTAGCAAATTTTTGAAATGTTGCATTTTGTTTTGATAAGTCTTGTTGAAGTGAATTTGGAGTGAAATTTATAAAAAAATGGGAAAAGTTAGTGCAGAGTTAAAAAGCTATATGTTGGTATTGGCACGAGAGAATTTGTCGACACGTGTAACGACAGCTAGATTGGGTTGTGCACAACGAACTGTTGCATGGAATTTAAAAAAATTTCGTGGAACGGGCAGTACGAAACGAAATAGTGGCTATGGTAGACCACGGAATACAACACATGTTGAGGATAGATTCTTGGCGCTCCAAAGTCTACGTAATAGATTTAGAACTTCTACAGACCTTCGGCATGATCTTTTTCGAGCACGTGGGATAAAAATTTCTACAAGCGCTGTAAGGCAGAGATTAAAAGAGGCCAAAAATCCAGACTGTCGTTTTATGAGGAAGCCACTTTTGACCCAACAGATGAGGCGAACGCTTGTACTTTGGGCTAAAGAGCATGTTTTGTGGACCCAAGATATGTGGGACAAAGTAATCGTCTCCGATGAATCAAAGTTCTAGCTGCATGTTGGAGATGGCTGACTGTTTGTTCGGAGAAGGCGTGGAGAAAGACTGCGTGAAGAATGCGTGCAGACTTTGGCTAGGAAACGGAAGGTGTAATAGTGCTGGGTTGCTTTTCTGGAGATGAAAAGGGTCGACTGTGCAGCAAATGTGCATTTGGATGTTTTATGGAATCAGCTTGAGCTCAAAAGTATCGAGTTGCCTGGATACAGCAGCATGACAATGCTCCATGCCACACTGCTAGAACGGTAAGTAGCATTGTAAGAATTTAGTTAAATAAAATATTTTTAATTAACCTATCAGCAAGGAGCAACAAGTTTTAAAATAGATATAAATAGATATTTTTCAATTTGAAGGTGAAGACCTACCTGCAAGAGAATAATATCGAGTTGTTAAGATTGCCTCCATATAGCCCAGATCTCAATCCAATCGAAAATATCTGGGCTATATTGAAACTTAAAGTAGCAAGGAACCGACCAAAGACAATTGCAGCATTGAAACGTCTGATCAGAGATATTTGAAATTCCATAAAAACCAGTACATTACGAAATTTAGCAGAATCCATGCCTAATAGTTGTAAGGCTATGATAAAGGCCACGGGAGGGCTGACAAAGTATTGAATTATTTCATTCGTTAATTTATTAGTTTATTAAAGAAGAAAAACGCTAATGATAGTATTTAATTTCTTCAACCTTCTAAACCCTATTGAAACTCAAAGCTTCGCCGTAATTCCGAAACATCTGCCTTTTTGTTCACGAAATTTTTCTTTTATTTAAGAACGGTTTTAAAATGTCTAGAAATGTTGGAAGTAAACATTATATTTCGCATCGAGCACTACAAGTGACACATTTGGACTTAGTCAGGAAACTCCGACAAAATTTGAGTGAGCAATTTTTTTCTGCACAGTACTGTATCTATGGTGCTATGTAGCCACCGCTATAACCTAACCTGCACCCTACAACTTATCATCATCATCTACATTATATTTGTTTGTGTCCAACTTAAGTAGATTTTTCAGCTAATTCATTACAGATAATCCGCATAAATCGCAACCGAAAATTTGCACCACAAAATAAACTTTCCCTTCTTAAAAATAATGTTGAAAAATTTCCAACTAAGTAATAAACAAAATTTATCAGAATTGTTACAGAATTTTCCAGATTTCCTTCATAAAGTTTTCAGAAAACTTAAACACAAACTTATTAGTCTCATGGGGATTCGACTTTTATATCCATTACATAGCTTACGCTTAGCTGTCATAATTTGGGAAGAATTGCCATTAAATAAAGCAAAAACAGAAGCCAAAACCTTAGCAGACTTGGATCAAGTACAAAATAAAAAAAAAAAACCAAAAAACTCGTATTTTCGATGATGAGTTTGTAAAGTTTCAAAAGTAGTTAAAAACTTTCGTTTTGGATTTTTCTGAAATTAGCGTTCAGCACGACCATTTATCCAAAACTCACTTCCATTAAATACTCGGAAAGTAATTTATTAGACAAATAATTTCAGATGAGAATTTCTTTTATTCTGGAAAATTTCTGAACGAATATAGGCCCACTTAACGGGAAAACTGGTGAAGCATGCAAATAAATAACGACAAAAACAACAACAACTGAAACCACAGTCACATTCCACAAAATTTATTGCTTTTGAAATTATTCGAAGAAAATCCTGTCGCAACGAATTCCCATTAGGAAAGCAAATACATTTCAACTCTGAATAGGAATTCGATGTCGCCTTTATACGCATTTTAAGCAACAAATCTTCCGGAACTGTCTTGGCGCACAAAGAGTTTACACACAAGAAAATCTTATTCGTTCGGTCGATTGGGTTCGAGGTTGGGTCAAATAGATCCAGTGCACCACAATGGTGACGACTGAAAGTATGTACTTATAACTCTTAATATTTTTGGCACACTGCCTTAAATGCTTGAATATCCCCACCAAATTCGATAATATAAGTTCGAATAAATTGGAGCTTTTCGAAAACAGCTGATATTTGAATTTGTTCAAGTTCGACAATGTTATCCATCTCTCCTCGACAAATACTTATCTTTTGTGAGTCACAAAGAGAAGCCAGAAAGAGGAGCCTTTCGAAAACAGCTGATATTTGAATTTGCTTAAGTTCGAAAATGCCTTCTCTCCCCAACAACCACTTCTCTTTTGGGAATCACGAAGAGAAGCCAGAATAGAGGAGGCTAACGGGAATGTAGTCGGTCGAATAAGGTAAAAGGATTGAAAGCGCTTCTTCATGCAAAGCAAGCTTAGGTAACTGTTATTGTACGCAGTGCATGCATCTTTCGAGTATACTTTCGAAAGCCGAATAAAAAGCTCTTTTTGTTCCAGTCCAATTCATCCATTCGTGACGACCCACTAGGTTGGTCGCGATGATGACGGGGTGGTATTTGATGAAAGCTAAGAGAAAGCTGCAAAACACGAAAGCAAAAATATTTTTTGAATAATCAGTGCGTGCTTTAAGTAAATTAGTTTAGTTTGGTTCTAACTGTTGTCGATTACGGAGTGTTCGGTGATTATATGTCGATGTTCGGTCCTAGTCGAAGGAGAGTCGTTATTTTGAAATGTTGAAGTAGGTGGACTCTATGCAAAGTCGTCGTTGATTTTAATAAAAACTGTGGAGATTGAATACCAAAAGTTATAATATCCTTGTAACACTGAAAAGTGTTTGAAATAATGTTGGTGTAATTAAGGTGTAAATGCAACTGTCATATAAGTGTTTTTCTCCCCTCATATCTGCAGGTATTTGTGTATGTATCGTTTGGTATTTAAATAGTAATAAAAAAAAGTGGCTTAAAACACGTGATGGATCCTGCAGAGTTATTATTATTATTAATTTGCTGTTGTTGCTACTGCCAGCGGTCAATGTGGCAACCTGAAAACCTGAAACCCATACAAAAACTACCTAGGGTACCCATAATCGCGTGATATTAGACAGTAGTAGAAGTTTGAATAATAAATAAAATGTTAAGTTCGACTGATCTTCTTCACGTCTACATCGTTTTACTGGATTCTGAGGTTGTGGCACGCATTTCATATTGGTCGTCACCTGGTCATTTAATTTAAGCTTCTCAGAATGGATGTTATGGTTTCTACGTACTCTTGGACGAATTAAGACTCCACAGAACTCTTTTCAAATTTGTGGACGGACAGGACAGTGTTCTTTTCGGCAACACGTATCTTTGAAGAGTTCTTCGTGGAGAGAGGGTGATGAAAGAGCTTTTCATAATAGTGTGTATCTTCGCTAATCATGATGGAAATATTTTATCAGTTTTAAGAGCGCTTGTTCCATCAATTCTCTTTCTAGAATTAATAGAAGGATACGTTACGACTAATGAAGGTGAGTACTTTAGATAAATTTAGACTATGATATCAAGGAGTAAATAACTACCATCAAAGAAACATATAGACACATGTCTATATGTTTGTTTGCTACTATATTATTATTATTATTGCACATCACGAAACCAACATCTTCTCTTGTCTTAGCTATATTTGGATTGTGGTGTCGAATAGTCGTTCCAATTTTTCGTATGAAAATTCTATGAAATTTATTGCCACACAAACTATATTTGTGCCGTCGTATTTCCTATCTACTTTGCCACTGTCAGCGAGTCCAGAATGTAAATCCAAGTGTGTTCGAGCTATGAATGGTCTCTTGTTATCTATCTACACCACACAAAAACCACTGTCAAAATTTAATATAGTTTTGGTCCTTTGGTCAGTTTGAAATAAGAATTTCCATGAATGAAAATGTTACTAGTGGTATTTCTACTATAGATCGATGTAGAACCCAAGTTTTTACATGTTTAGAAATTAATTGATGGTGGAATGAGAGACAGTATCGGGAATCATCAACGCTATCTAGGATTTTTGTGATTTGGTTGAAGATGGGGGAGTATGCGGGTGTGCTAATGCCGCATTTACCTCTAAGGCATTTGAGGTATTGTTACATCCGCAGTAGGAGTGAAATTTCTTGTTTTGGTTTTTTATGCTAAGTGATGTATGTACGAAAGTATCCCAGCCTCATCGTCCTCCGGGTATTTGTGGTGGATATAGAATACTACATAGTGCACCCTATTTATTGTGCCGTTTTTAAAAAAACTAGATACATACTAGGGATAAGGCTTAAGATATTTGTTCGGGATTACGGAAAAGGATTATTGGCCAATTATATATTGTCCAAATGGCCGAGGTTTAAGCAACTGTTTTCTGTAGTTCAAGTGAGATTTTGCAGACTAGATAAACTAAAATAGAAAACAAATAAAATAAAAATAGAGAAAATTGATTTGGTCTACCTCTAATAGATAACATTAATAATTTTTGCAACTCTTGATTTTTCGCTTGAGGACTGAAATATATATATAAACATGGAGATCTATAGGGTATCTTACGTTTCCAAAGTGGTTGTCGAGGAAAATCGTAAGGGTCCACAAAAACGTAAGATGATAATGAAGATTGGTTTCTCGATGTTGTAAGTTGCTCATTAATTGAGATCTAATAGAAATGGATATCGATTGAGAAACAATATAGTGAAGGTAGCTAGGGCCATACACAGGCAATAATGATGATCATCCTCGATCAACAACTTTTTTTTTCAAACTATTCCAGATGGTCAGTCTTAGGGAATAACTTAATAGAATTTAATTTTTACGTCATTGTTACCTTAAATGTCAAATTTAAAATCACGGTCACCGATCAGCATCACCATGAAGCCTTAGTATTTTGAGTAGGATCCAATGAAGAAAATGGCAGTACATGCTAGGCTGTAATTTTCTAATAAGTGGCTAAAAGTTTTCGGGAGTTTTAAACAAGATTCTCTGCAAAAAATAACTCTATCAGCTGAGTCTATTGGAATGGAATGAACACAGCTATCTTTGATGACTGCTGACTAAGATTTATTGAAAATATCCTAAAATTACATATAGGGACGACAGTCAGTTAAGAGAAAATCAAAGATTTTTTTTTTATATAAATGATGGTAAACGGATGAGAGCAGAGCCATTTAGAGGTGTCGAAAACTAGCTGTGCCTTTAATAGTTCCTGTTAATCCTGATAGTAAGAAAGCACATGAATAGAGCTATGAAATTTCATCTGCCTACCACATCTTTTCTGGTATGTTAAACAATTAAAAAAAATACTTAGAGCAGTAAAATATGAAACCATAATCTTTCGTAGATTTTAATCAGAAGAATGAGAGCATCGTAAACGATTTATTTCTTAGTCATAATTAAAGGTCGCCATTCAGAGTAATACCCCATAAACTACCGTACAGCTGAACAGCAGTATTGGGCACTTATAAATGAGAAGATAATGCGAAGCCATAAATTATTCCTGCATAAAACAGTAGAGTGTTCGCATAAGTCGAGGTAATAAAACTTTGCTCCAATGATAGTCCATTTGTATTACAATCCATTTTATGCAAACCCAGAAATTATAGGATGCGTTGTGATATAATGACTTAAGGACTAGGTCCTAATCGTATAGGTGGAGATAGCATTATGGCGTTAGGTGAAATATAATAAAACTTATATGAACTGTGTGAGACTCTTAAGGCCTTAACAGGCCAACGCGAAACCGCGAGAGCGGGAACAGGAGCGAAAGATGTGCGGGACTCAAAAGTATGGCGGGATGTGGCAGATAGTGAATGCGTGCAAGCTGCGTTTTTCATTTTCGGTTCGCATCATCCGGCTTTCGCGTCATTCGCGTAGTTCTGGCTAGATGGAAAGGTGAATATCATAAAAAAAATTATAAGGCGACACGATGAATTCGTTCCCGCTTCGCTGGGTGTGATTGATTCATAATTTCTCGTTCCTGCTGAGTCCCGACAAAATTTTCTGAAGGCATTTACTGCTTAAAACTGAGGGAGCTTTAAAAGTTCCAGCAGCACTTAAGAGTGTTGCGCAATCACTATATTCGGTATACTGATGGAATATCATCTGCCTTCCTTATTTAGATTAGGTTAGAGTGGCCGGCTATATTGCATATACCATCAGCCATATTTAGACCATCAGCGGTCCGTTGTGATCTGCACAGTTAGGTATCTGTCAGTCCGCGGTCCGTTTCACAACGCCTTCAATCCCATCCGCAGCTCTTTTACCTTGCCGCATTCAAAAAACGACCAGGTTTTTCGATTAAATCCATCCTTAAACAATTTGTTAGCGAAAAGAAGAAAACGATGTTTTTGACGGTAGTACTAAGTTCAATACTTTGATCATCCGCAAAATATGATCCAAGTGGGCCCAAGATGGCGTTGGTCGGTACTGCATGAAATAGTACCAAATCAGATACGCTTACAGTCCAACATATTAAGTGTGCCTGTGTGAAGTGTAATCTGGTGTAATCTCGATCCTCCGAGATGACTTTGAATTTCTTCTGAAATTTTTGCAATTATAATTTTCACTGAAACCTATATGCAGAGCGGCTATATTAGAGTCCGTTTCGTCAATGCCTTATACTGTTTTTTTTAAATTAATTATTTCTTTGTTGAACTTGTCCAGAAAAACGTTGTTGGTATTCATTATCTTCCCGCGTAATAGATTAAACACTTTTATTGATTTTTCGTCCTTTTTCCGATTTTCTTAGCATTCAGACCACTCAGTAAATTATTTTGCGTTGAGTTTTTTTAACTTATTTGTTCTTCTCAACAGGAATTTGTGGACCTAGCCTCAAAAATTTAATATTTGAAAATTCCGGGGATATCTCCACAGATCCCTGCAATATCCGAACAGAATATCTGGACCATTAATGGCCTATGTTGTTTGTCATTTGAATAAATTGACTAAAGGGTAAAAATGACGGTCCAGATGGTCTGTGTGAATATTGGACGGATCTGTGGAGATATCCCCGGAATTTTCAAATATTATATTTTTGAGGCACGTTAGTCGCATGGAATGCCTTAAAGGATCATGGAGCCGTAGAATTGGGTATTTCTTCCAATCGTATGAATAGCCTGAAGTACCGGAAAGTTCTTAGACAAAAACTCCCTCCGAATCTTGTGCAATTTCCTGGCGATCATTTAATTTATCAACAGGATAACGCTACGATCCACATAAGACACTCCACAAAAGATGATTTTTAGGGTATAATAACAACTTCTCGGCTATCCGACTCGTTCTCCTGATGCTAACCCTATGGGGATCGTTAGTTCCAACAGTTTATAAAGATGCCAACGAATTTAACACCATCAGTGAGCTTCAAGATACTGTTGAAGTTGTTTGGCTAAACTTGACTCCAGAATGTGGAATCAATGCCAAAAAAAGGCTTCTGAACATCGTGGTGAACAAAGGTGGAGCTACTGATTATTAATAAAAAATGTCTATTAATTTTTATGCAATCCCATTTTTGTTAAAATAATAAAGTTAAGTGCGTCTATAATAGTGCAACACTCAATTTGCAACTTTATATCGAATTACTCCACAAGTATCATTCTAACGACAAGTCTTTTCTTCGTATCAGCGATAATTTTTGTCTTTCTTGCTTCAGAGATAGGCTGCCGCACTATTGCATGCTGCGTCTATAGTTTTGCAACGCACTGTATAAGATTTCAATTTCACTTCCCGATGTTCATTCGCGTTACCAACAATTGATAACACAGCTGGATAATCGCAGTTGAAAATTTTTCTTAAGATTTCTTAAATCCACTAAATCTAAAACTATCATAACACCAACACTGATGCGTTGCGTACAGCATATTATACTTATTATTTTCAATGATCTGACCACTTTTGCTGCTGGCTTCATACTGCCGAGTAAAATCATGTGTTTGTTAGGCGGCACTTGCGGGAAAGTTTTAGAAGGGAGAATTTTTTGTTGTTGTTATTTTTCAACAGCAACAAAGTGGAAGAAAGTTAGGGGAAAAAATTAGGGATATACACCAAATCCTCAATTTACACGGTGGATTCGTTCTCCAAAAGTACCGTGTAAGCCGAAACCGTATAAATTGAAATCATGTAAATTGAAATTAAATTCATGTCATAAAGTAGACATCTAAAGTAAAACAATACTACACATATATTAATATATTTTGATAATGTAAGCACGTCGTTTTTCATAAATTCAGGCGAACATACATATTAAGTCGAGAAAACAAAAACTTAATTAGTATTACATGAATTAATTCAACAAAGTTAGAGGTTATCCACTCTATTGAAAAACCTTCATATAAGTTCACTGAAACGCTAAAAAAACATGGAGTGAACCGGACCCTAAAACACTGGATTGAACACATGTCGAACAAAAGAAATTTTTTTTCCGAACTAGGCGGGGATACCAGAGAACAAATAGTCCAGAGAGGCACCCTAAAGGCGATATTTTATCACCTTACTCACTCTAAGACTTACCCGGATGGGTAAAAAGAAGTTTTTTACGCCGACTACTAGGTGATCTTGGTCACCGGTAGGTATGAGTCTGAACTCTGCGAACTGGCGCAGAATGCAATCCGAATGGACTGGGGTACGGATTTAAGACTTTGAACTAATCCATTGAAAATAGATTTATGCCTCTTTCCTAAGAAATAGAACACTGCACTGAAACACAGAGCAGAATATCTAGGTATCATATTAGATAGAAAATTTAGCTGGAAACCACACATTGAGGACAGAATGAATAAAGCTCTGCGAGGCTTCGCGATGTGCCGCAGATCCATAGGGAAAAAAGTGGCGACTTAAACCATGGATGATCCTTTGGATCTATACTAGCATCATCCGACCCATGGTAACCTTCCGTTCTGTAGTGTGGTGGAAGGCAACGGAGCCGTTAATCATCGCAAGATATTGGAGAAGATTCAAAGATTGTGTCTGCTTAGTGCAAGCTCTCAAGTCATCCAGCTCGAAGGCTCTTGAGGTCATCCTCAACACACCCTGCTCATATACACGTCAAGAAGGGGGCGTCAATCGCTGCACTGAGGCTGCATCTCAATCGGAGCTGGAATCACACAAATATAAGAGTTCCATATGAATTCATCTTTGAATTGGTCTAGTCCATCGTACTTCCTTGAGACAATGCTGAGGAGCAACTTTAAGTCGAAAATTCCAGACAGGGCGGAATGGGAATCACATTCTGTGCTTCAACCATTGACAAACCATATCATATATTCAGACGGCTCCAAACTGGACGAGAACACCGCAGCACGTGTTTTCTGCGAGAAGACTCACATGAAAATTTCCATTCACGTTGAAAGCCATGTAACTGTTTTCCAGGCGGAAGTCAAGGCCAACCAGGTACAAAGAACAAGGAGATTGCAATCTGCTCGGACAGCCAAGCAGCTGTCAAGGCTTTGACAAAACCTTTTACAACCGCCAAATTTGTATTTGAATGTAAAACTATCCTGAATTCCCTTTCTCGGAACAACGGGGTAGTGGTGCTTTGGGTGCCAGGTCACAGCGGCATTAGCGGGAATAAAAGGCGGACGAACTTCTGCACAATTGGGATCGCACCAAAACGCCTTTGCCTCTACTATCTCGACTTGGGCCGACTGCCAAAACAGTCGCCTTTGCTTGGATGACCCAACCCAAATGAAATGAATGAGTTACTGAAACTAAGCAAACCAATCCTGAGAACTGTAGTAGCAGTTCTCACTGGACACTCTCTTCTCAAGGGTCTCCAGCATAGGATGGGGCTTGTTGAAGATCTGGTATGCAAAGGATGCGGAGCGGAAGCTGAAAGGTGACATATTCTTTGTCACTATTCGATCCCCTCAGGAAAACGTTACAGATTCCTTAGCTCACACCTCCTGAAAGAATTGCATAAAGACGGAAGGAAGGGTTGGGGCCAATTTTGAATTTTATTAGAGCGTCCGAGCAATTGCTCATAAGTCTGGAAGCTGAACAATGGGCCATGTTGTAGCCTACGTTCCATGGATCCTTTTCGGATTCCTACCTCGATTCAATCCAATCCCAATCCATCCCTATTTAATACACTAAGACACGCTCCATAAAACGTTCCTAGAATTTTTTTCCTATTGTTGCAAAAGTCTGTTGTCTGCCATCCAACTGTGTTTTGCCCTTAATTCCTATCCTATTTCTTGCTACATTCTGTTCTGTTGCATTACGGGTCTTGTTCTCCTCTTTTGAAAGCTCAGAGCTCAAGGATAAACATTTTCAAGCTCATTCAAATGAAAGCATGAACGCACAAGCAACCCCATAATATTTCATTGTAATGCATCCTATTTGAACTAAGTAGGCGAGATAACTTTTTTTATATTTTAAATTCTAAATTTGCGCGAGTGTTTTAAATTTTTTATTTTTCAAAAATTGTGTGTCCGTGTTCAAGTGAAAATTTGTATAACATAAATGAAATTTTTCCTCATTTTTTGCAGAAATTTTAAACCCAAACCATGCAAATCGAGTACCGTGGAGATGGAGGGCTAGGTGTACTCGTTTCCAAGCAAAAATACTGCCCAAAGATCGATTTTGATAAAATAAATTTTGAATTTAGATGAAAAAATATTAAATGTTGTTATCAAACTGCCTTTATTAATTGTAGGAAAATTATTTTGCAAGGATATAAGCTTTAGCGAATTCTTATTTAACACTAGAACGACTGACATATGTTACCCTCCTAGAACCACGGCAAGCGGTCAAAATGACCGCTGCAATTGTGCTAAATGTTTTCATGCAATTACAGGTGTCAACGGCAAGATAAATGATTTTAAAAGGCTGTATATATTTTATAAATTATTTATTGAACACTTAGTAAAACAAAAATTTAAAATAAACATATGTAAACAAAAACATATAAATTTATTGTTGAAAACAATCAACACAAATAATTTTTTTTTCTAATTTTCCTGTACATTGTCCACATACTGCTTTTTTACATGTTTCACATATTTCATGTGTTTTATTGCCTTTACATTTGGCCACTTGACACTGTCGTCTCTTGCGAGTTGATTCAACTCTTTCTGAACTACTTGTAGAAGCAGGAAGAGATGCCATCAGCCGTCCACGATGTTCCTGGCGAAGCTTTTCAGCCAATTGCAGAATGAAGTCTCTTCTACTGATTTTTTTCCGGTGACTGTTTTATAAAGAATCCAGACATTTATGGCTGCGAAATCGAGGATGTCGAAAAAAAATTGTAGGGGCCAGCATCGCGCCGCAGTTTTAGTTAAATATTTACGGGCCATTTGATCTAAAACGTCGACGCCGTACTTAGTCGAGTTGTAGTAACTCACAATTTCAGGGAGTTTTTTCCTATCTGACCCAATGCTAATGCTTCGGTGAAGGGTACTTAGCACTATCACATTTTTGTTTACTTTACCCTGATACACCGTAATAGTGCAGACTTTTACAACATTGGGTACCTCCTTTCTAGCCCTATTTAGAGTGCCGATGAGACTTGTTTGTCTGGATTTTAGTTTTTCCGCAAGCCTCAAGGATGTGAAAAAATTATCGGTGGTGACATTTCTACCTTTGTCAAGGTAAGGCTCCATCAAACGGAGAACAACACTCTCGGAAAAGGAAACATCTGAAAGGCGTGTTTCATCCTTACCAAGATAAGGAAAGCCATTCAAAAGATACTTTGATCGCACATCAACTGCGAGCCAAAATTTAATGCCGAATTTATCAGGCTTATTGGTCATATATTGTTGAAAACGACATCTGGCTTTAGTGGGAAATAGTTGTTCATCCACAGTAATATCTTCGCCAGGCCTATAGCACATATGGCAATTTTGGATGAATCGATTCCAAACATCAGAGGCTAGAGCAAATCTATCAGTTTGCAAGCGTGTTGATCTCGTTGCTCTGAAGTCAAAACGCAGGAATCTTAAAATGCTCTTGAACCTATCACGCGACATGATTTCTTTATAAAAGTTCAAACCCCATGTATTGCTCCATATACTATTGAGTTCAAGACCTTTTGCACCTGTAGCTCCACGAACATACATGAGAGCGATAGCAGCTTCAAGTTCGTGCAAAAGTAAATTCCAGTTTTCATCTTGAAGCCGGTAACGCGCTTCGGCCTCAGTGCACTTCTGGATATGTCGTAGCATTGGTTCATCAATAAAAAGACGCAAAGCAGTTATGGCCCGCAATACATTTTGATCGGAGAATCGACCTCTTGTATTTTCATTGATGTCGCAAACCTCCCATGTTGTGCCATCTCGAGCCATTTCTCTTTGTCCAACGTCTATTTGCGATAGCTGACGTTGATCTGCGCGTCGACTGTGTATCCTCCTCGTAGACGTGGATGCTCTCGTAGATGGGGGCATCCTCACAGAAGTAGAAGGGTTAGCAGTTACTACGGTCGTAGGGGTGTCGTCGACCTCCCAAAAATAGGAAAATGTTATGAAAACCAAGCATAGTGCAAATATTTTTGGTATGTTTATAATTATAATATGTAATTATGTGTAAATAAATGAAATTTATATGGGAAATCAACAATACCTTCGTCCTCTACGTAACTTTCTTCTTGATCCAAATCGTCTTCGTATTCACTTTCACTGCTACTGCTGTTGTTCGGAAAGTAATCACTATCGTCACCACTGTCTAACTCAAGCGGATCGTTTTCCACTTCCGACATATCTTCACTTATATTTTGCAAATATTGCAATAACCCTTCTTCACTCAATCCGCGGCGAGACATATTTACTATTTGCGCATACACTCGGTAATAATGAAAAAGTGCATTTAGGTCAGCCTTTTTATACGAAAATTTGGAAGACTCCCACATTAATTTTGCATAAGTGTCATAGTCATCATAGGTATCATAAATGAAGATCCTTCGGCGCCAGACGAATATCGAATGTATTGCGCTAGCGGCTAGCCGAAATAAATCGAAAGAGGTCGGGGAAGTCCAAGTAATTACACGGTAAACAAGAGACGCCAATTTTTATGATAGGTCTTTTATTGTTTATTGGAATTCGAACAAAGAGGTATGAAAAGCAAATAAGATTTGCGAAAACAAATTAGAGCACTATCAGCATGACAATAAAATGTCTAACTCACATTTAGAGTACTTGCATTACTAAATAAGTAGAACAAAAAAAAATCTTACCTGGCTCAGTCTTAATTTCCTTCACCGGTCAAAATGACCGCCGCCGTTGTCTAGGTATGACTATGAATAACTTTGGAATAAATTAAAATAAAAAAGCAATATTTCGCATAAATGTTCTCTATTGATATTTAGGAAAAGTCAGAAATTTTCAGCCGCCTAAAATGATTTTTGTAGATAGTACGATAGTTTAAAATTCATTAGCGGTCAAATTGACCGCTCCCGTCGTTCTAGTGTTATGCAGCAGACACAATTATAAAAAAAAAACAATTCTTTAAAGGAGAAAACTGTCCAAATTATACTATTAGGTATTTAAAATTTTGAAATACTTTTAAAATAAATAAATAAAATAAGTAAATATACACTGTAAAAAAAGTAGACACGTTTTCCTCTAAAAATAAATTTTATTTTCTCTGATAGTAAGGGTAAATCAGTACAATTTCTCCAAAGCAATGGAACATTCAATGGATTTAGGTATTTGAAACGTAAAATTTGAAATTACCCTACATTTGAGGGAATATTCCCTACATTTTAAGAAAAACCAAAACAAAATAAAAAAATTGAATATTCCCTTATCGAAAAATACCTAAGCTTTGTGGCACAAATCGTTGCCACTCACTTTAGGGAAATTTTTTTTTTACTGTGTATTATATTAAGGGAAATGCAGGACACGTTTTTACCAAAAATTAATATTCACACAAATATTAAATATTGAAATAATTATTGTATTATATGTATATAACATATGTATATGTATTATTATTAGAAGAAGTTAATAGGATGGCTCAGCCCTTAAGGCTTGCCACTGGCCATGGTAATGCCAACCTCAAACCCTAAAGTTAAGTCATACATATGTACACACCCAGATATAAGTACTTCCACTCCCGATAGGTCATAAATATCTGCTAGCGATCAGCCTAACCTTTTATTAGAGCCTACATTACACATAGAGTATATGCGGGGAATAAAAATATTAGTACAATATGCATGGTCACTAGTAAGATTCGAACCAGTAAACTATACATTTCCAGTTTTATGAGCTACCAACTGGTCCATAAAAAAAAATTCTCATCTTAATGTAATTGAACTTTTCTTTAATATAGAACCCTCATCTCCCCTTACATTTGTGTACCCTGCATGTACTGATGATGTAACTAGGTACAAAGAAACACCGTGTTTACTTATTGAATGAATGAATATCAAACAACAAGCATTTGCTAGAGCTCAATTTACAATTTTAACTTAACGAAAAAACATAGTTAATTTAAAAAAAAAACCTTATTTTAATGATGAATTTATTTTTTGAAATTTTTTTCTTCAATCTTGAGTAAGTAGGGGGTGGTCTTTTATGTATACAAACATTTCAATTTGTACTTAGTACATACATACATCCAAACATAACTTCAATCCCTTTTAAGACTTTTCGTAAAGAAATCAGTCTCGCCATTAACGCTCACGCAGAAAATTTTATGTACGTAAACAACATTTACCAAGTTTAAGTACTATCGTTATTGAGTTTTCAAGCATAATCAAATCCCATCAAGAACCTACCCTATCCCTCCCATACCCCACCCCTTCCCCTACTAAAATAAGTACTTCGTTAAAAATCCAATGAAAGCAAGGAGTAAAAGTTGAAGATGTGCTTATTTTTCTATTAAAAACTTCCTTTGATGCTGATACAGAAAAGGCGGAAAAGGAGTTTGCTAAGTGAATTGTAAGAACCATAGTAAAATAACTCGCATGTCCTGTACCTGTGTACATGTGATTCAAGCACTCGCAATTACTAAATAGAATATCTAAGCATGGAGCAAATAGGGAAAAAAAACATAAATAAAAATTTCTTTGAAGTTGTACTCCAACTAATTAGTAGATTTTTTTTGCTTTGATTATTCCGGAAAGCTTCTGTCTAGCGATTAATAGGGGACCCCAAAGAGAAGTGAATCAAATATCGTGAAAGGGTCTGGGTGGGTATTTGAAAATTCTTTTGACATGCAAGCAAAGTTGTTTGAATCTAAAGATATCAATTTGTTTGCAGGTAGCGATAGTTGCTAGGTATTACTTCTTCCTGGATTATTTTACAATATTGAATTTGCTATGATACGCAATTTTGACGGGAGATTCCGAACTCACACCACTGCACATGTACATTGTATTGTGCAGCTTATAGTGGCAAGTACACATGAACACTATATTCAATATACGGTTTTCGGTCACAGCAGGGTGTATTCAATTTATATCACGGTAGAGAAAACAAACAGTTTTATTCAGCTCAAATAGGCGATTTGAACTGTACAAACAAAATAAAAACAAAATTGGGCAGAAAGTTGTTTTCCATTCCGCCTCAATGCTGTTTTAACATAAAATTGCCCTTTTGTCGGATTTAAATGTACTCGACACCCGATAAAAGTGGGTTTAGATTATTTAACTCAGCACAAAACATTTAATTTAGAGTATTTGTTTTTTTACTATGAACTTCAGAGAGGATAGTAGGATTGTTTCTATTTGGGGTATAAAATGCTTTATATAACGTTTATTGCAAACCTTTAAAATATCTGACAATTTAGGTACTTTAAGAGGAGTCAATACTCAGAAAAAGTTTCAATTTAGACACCAGCATTCTGTAGGCAATAAAATTTATTATACGTAGGTTTGTGGCCTGAAAGTGAGAAAATTCGTATGAAATTAGCCTAGACCTAGACCACAGACTACATTAGAGACATCTAACGTAAAAGACAGGAACCCTTCATTCGAAAAAACCATACAATTTAAGACGAAAGATGAAAACTTGCAGTTCAAAGAAATTGAAAATTTTTAACGAGAATTAATTCTTCTATATTTTGTTTTTCACATAATTGTTAAACATATATCATTTCACTTGGTACTCCAACAGCTTTCAATGAAATATTACAATTTCTCGTTGGTGAAATATTGGGTGAAAAAACAAGTAGTATTAGAGCCAAATAATTTAATAAAACGTAACTATAAATGAAAAAACTCAACGTTATTCACTAGATATTAGCTTTTTTTTTCTAAAATAGTCACAACCTGAAAAAATGAGAGTAACCTATTAACAGGAATTTGATTTAAAAAACTTAATTTTTACCATTTTGTACAAGCTTCCGATCAAATATCTCCATTTCAATAGACGTTTTTTTCGGCGTTATTTACTAGAACTCTTCGATACCTTTACCCTAAGATGTAAATCATTATTCTGCTACAAACAGTTGACAGGAATTCGCAATGAAAAATGTATGAAACTTGCAAATCTGTGTATTGACTTCTCTTAAATACGAAACAAAATGTGATATACCTAGGTAGCTCTCTAAATGAAAGGAACGTAATTTCATTACATTTGTAATATATCATCTTTTTTTATATACATAAATTACACTAACATATCGAAAAAATTATTTCTTGTCTAATTTTGGCATGCATTAGAAGAAGAAATCAATTTGTGTGGAAAAATTAAGCTAGGCCGCGAACATTTTCTCGGTCACTAAACCAGAACCATCATCATTTTATCAGATATTTGAGGATGATCCAAAATAGGGGTAAGCACTGCTTACAGCTGGTTTGCCAAATTTCGGGATAGCCATACATACTTCTCTCACTGACGAATTTCATGAAAGCCACCCTACTACAGCCGTCATCGGCTGCTGTGCATAAATTGTTCACTTATAATAATTAAGTGATCTACGCAATATTGTCCGATCTTTTTGATCATGCATAATTGGATACTACGCAATTTAATGACAACGCAATACAAGGCTTCTGTGAATTTGTACAAAATGAAAAAAAACACATCAAGCAAAGTTGGTCAAATTTAGTTAACACACCAAGTCAGATGACAAAACCTGAAAGGCAGTAAACCTCCGTTGGCCAAGCCAACCAAATATCGAAAATCAAAGAACATTGGAAATGATGTTATCGCTTTTTTGGTCGATCTAGTTACAATATGCATGCATGGTAGGAAAATCATCCAGTAACTGCGGCCTGTATTGGGAAAAATTCCAAGTGATCTCGATCGATTTCGAATTATTCTACACCGTGAATGCCACTTTACATATATAGAATCCCAAACAAATCACTTCAAATGTACCGTAAATAGCTCTAACAAAAGTTGACTCCCTGCATAAAGATAAAATTATGGCTGCTAGATTCGCTTCAAATTATCGGGATTCCTCCATTTCACAGAAACTTGTTTTGCACATACTCCTATGTCGATTTGTACATTAACCAATACACATACGTACCAGATATGTATACAAAGTTCTTAATGGTTTTAACGTCTCCAAAGCCGCAGGTTCTGATGGTTTCGACCCAAAGCAAAGCTTCTGCGCATATTATTCTAGCTGACTTACTCAACTGGTAACTTTCCAAATACTTTGAAACTAGCCCACATTTAGCCTATTCCCAAAAAAGGAAAGAGTAACAATCCCTACAGTTATCGGCCAAATTAATGAAGTATCTAAAAACCAATCTAGTTATCATCGATCGGCAATATTGTTTCCGAACTGGAAGCTCATTTGGAGACTTGCTGACTTCTCTTACAGAATGTTGGAACCGTAACCTTCACAATTTTCTTTAATCCAAAACCGTTGCCCTAGATATTTCAAAGACCTTTCATAGAGTCTGGGATCCTGTCCTTTTAGCCAAATTTAAAGCACTTGGTATCCCCCTCCTCTTCTTTTTTTGTAGGCCAGCCGGTCCCTTTAACTCGTATGCGAATTTGTCTATTTATATATTTCCTTTTTACTTTTTTCGACACTGTCGTAGACCCACTTTTAGTCATCAGAGCGAGCTGAAATTTGGCACACAGGTTCATGTCGCGTGACAATTGAATCTATCAAAATTTGAACCTGAAATTTCCATGGAAAACCCGGAAAATCGTGAAAAATCATTTGAAAATTTGGTACAAATTTGACTAGTAATAAATCTGTTTCAGGAAAAATGCAGAGTTTTCCGATTTTTCCGAAAAAATGTTCCGGAATTTTTCGACCTTTCCGGTAAAAAAGTTTTCTAAATTATGCAGGATCAAGTTCCCTATCAACTGGCATCATTACTTTCTCTCCGACAATGGTGAAAACTTGCAGAAAAAATCGAGGAGAATTCATGTAAAACGCTTTTCCGGAGTTTTTCAGACCAAGGAAGCGTTTGAGCGGTTTGCAACCTAAGAAAAAGTTGTAGAGCGAAATGAGTTGCATAAAGTTGCTTGTGTGGAAAACTTCATGGGAAACCCGGAAAAGCGGGAAACCATCGGAAAAATTTTCATCGATATGATTAGTGATAAATCTGTTTCAGGAAAAATGCAGAATTTTCCAATTTTCCTGAAAAAATTTCCGAAAATTTCAGGAAATTTCCGACTTTTCCGGAAAATTTTCCGACAAAAAAGTTTTATAAGCTATGCGGCATCCTTTTTTCCGTCCTACTGGCATGAATACTGTCTCTTCAACAATCATGAAAGCTTGGAAAAATCGAGGAAAATTCATGTAAAGTTTTTAAAAAAAAAATAATAGTAATAGGAAAAGTCTGTGGAAAACATGGAATATCGGGAAAATTCATGTTATATGGGATCAGTTGGAATACAGCTAAAAAGCGCTGTTTAAAACATAATTTGAATTTCAGAAAATTGTTGCAGTACTTCAGCGATTTGATACTCGAATAAATTTTTTGAAAAACTGGTAAATCAGTGTCTTTTCAGTCGTCATAAAATTGTTTTAAAATATCTCCATGCAGCACGTAATAACAATTTAGTTAACGTTAAAAAGGCAGAAAATAAAATAATTAAAAAAAGGATGGAGAAATAAGAATTTTAAGAACTTTTATTTTTAATGATTCTAAATCAAATTTATAAATACAAGAAGAAAAAACAACCGCCTCGTCCGGGATTTGAAACCGGGACCTTCCGCTTGCCGGGCGACTGCTCTTACCACTGAGCTAACGAGACAGATGACTTTCCCTCTTGCATTTATCAAATTTGTAACTAGCCTACTAAGCCACGTTTTGCTTTCAGCTGGCATTAACCAGTAACGATGAAAGCTCACAAATAAATTGTAAATTCAATTTTATTTATTTTTCCCGCGGACGGGAATCGAACCTACACTTGTTAGAATCGGTCAATGATGGAGAAATAAGAATTTTAAGAACTTTTATTTTTAATGATTCTAAATCAAATTTATAAATACAAGAAGAAAAAACAACCGCCTCGTCCGGGATTTGAAACCGGGACCTTCCGCTTGCCGGGCGACTGCTCTTACCACTGAGCTAACGAGACAGATGATTTTCCCTCTTGCATTTATCAAATTTGTAACTAGCCTACTAAGCCACGTTTTGCTTTCAGCTGGCATTAACCAGTAACGATGAAAGCGCACAAATAAATTGTAAATTCAATTTTATTTATTTTTCCCGCGGACGGGAATCGAACCTACACTTGTTAGAATCGGTCAATGATGGAGAAATAAGAATTTTAAGAACTTTTATTTTTAATGATTCTAAATCAAATTTATAAATACAAGAAGAAAAAACAACCGCCTCGTCCGGGATTTGAAACCGGGACCTTCCGCTTGCCGGGCGACTGCTCTTACCACTGAGCTAACGAGACAGATGATTTTCCCTCTTGCATTTATCAAATTTGTAACTAGCCTACTAAGCCACGTTTCGCCGAATGATTTTTTTTTATTTCTTTATTATTAAGTCCCCTTATTTTTTGAAAACAAACAAAGTATTCTAAAAAATCCCGAAATTCGTACCACTTACCGACCTTAAATACAAGCAGAGTAACAAAATGAGCTATACCAAAATTAATATGTGTAAACGAAGGGCCAATTTAACATACTTCCCAAGCAGACAGATGGAAAAATTCGTAAAGTATCTCCTGATGCAAAAATGCTTCAACGGCCGGAAATAGGTTAATCTATTTTAAAAATACTGCAGTTTATAAACATAGCTCTGTGCAATTCAGCCATAAGAGAAGGGGGTTATCACAATATGCGAACTCTGGCAACAGTGAATGAGACTGCTTACCACACCCTCTTCAATAAAGTATAATGTTCTAAAATCGAAGTATTTTATTTGACGCTTCGATTGCCACCCGGAATGGAATTTTGTTTGTGACTTTGGCAAAACTTCCGTTTTCTTCTAAATTTTAGCCGTCTTTATCCCGGAATAGGCCACTTCTCCACAGAAGAATTAAGTGTTTAATTTTCACTATTTACTTTAGCGTAAGTGTTCTATGTATATCAACCATATAATACTGCATTGAAAGGAAGGAATTGTGTAACTTCACATATTTTTGGTCTTATATAAACGCGACTAAGACCAATACAGCTGAGGTTCCTGGTGATTTTCGATCGATAATCCGGTTAGGATTTCTTACTGTAAAAAATCACACAGCAAATATCTGATCACTTAGATAACCTTAATTTCTTATGTCCTTTTCAGTCCGGTTTTCCTAAATCTCCTAGTTGTGAGAGTGCCCTTCTGAATTTCACGAGTGATATTCGCAGCTCCTTTGACAGGGACCATCTGTGTGCTCTTGCCCTACTTGATTTCTCGAAATCATTAGACATGGTCAATTACTCCGAATTGCTTAGAAAGTTAGCGTGTTTTTCTATGAAAATTCATAGCGAAATAAGTCAATATGAAATTGACTCAATTTGCTGCTAAATCTGCAGCTCGAGAATTGAGTGGAAAAAACTCTTTATGCAAACGAAAAATTTTTGAAATAATAAATTTCATGGCAAAAGGAGGGCGTTTCATATAAGCAGGAACCGAATAATCGTCAGTACGGCTTGGGTCTTGCCTGCCGTATATGCCAAAGCAAACAGCCAAGCTGAGTTCATATATAGACTTATAATAAATTTTAAGTGTGAGGCGAAATACTACGTATTTACTTGAATGCCTAGCAAGATTTAGCCCTCAGACTTCAAAAGTTCACTCTTCTGCTATGTCCTTAATCCGCAACTTTCTCTTTAACAGATTCTATCGAGTTAAGGTGAAGGATCCTGTTTCCGGTGCTTTGCCTCTAACTTCTGTTGTCCCTCAAGGCTCTATGCTTGGCTCCTTACTCTTTAGCCTGTATATAAATGACCTTCCTAATATTATTGAAGACTGCAAAGTTCACTTGTATGCGGATGATGCTTAGGTGTATCTCAGTCGACCAAGAGAACGTGTGGATGATTGTATCGATAGGCTGAATTTCGACTTGCGCAATATTGCACGCTGGGCTGATAATAGTCTTTTATTGTTTATTGCCGGAAAGTCATAGTGCATGGCTTTCTATTGCAGAGCTGGTGAGGTTTCTAGCCATCCACCCGTAGCTCTAGATAATTCGGTGCTGCAATTTTGGAATCGTGTGAAAAATCTTGGTATCTTCCTCAATTCTAGAATGCAATGCCCTGACCATGTCAACGATATGACAGGTAGGATTTACGGTGGCCTTCGTCGGCTGCGGTTGTCTTCGGAAACTTTATGTATAAACATTCGGTCGATGCTGGTAAAATTTTTGAATCTGCCGTACTTTTCCTATGACTGTCTGCTTTCCCTTACTCTTGTTCCTCCTGTTCTACCAGACTAAATTTGGCTTTCAACGACTGCACAATATTTGTCTTCTGCCTTAGGAGATTTAATCATGTTTCGCAACATCGTAACCATCTATTTGGTTGCTCCTTAAAGCTGTACTGTTTTCGTAGGCTTCTGGCATCTCTACATAAGCTCATATAGTTACTCTAAGAAACCTAGCTATTTATTTAATAATTTAGAATTTGTAGGCCCCACAAGGCGTTTCGATTTGGGGATACCAAATTTTTCTTTATTCAGTAATGGAAAACTTACTTTGGTCATGCTGTTCGAGTTTGGTCTAACTTACTATCCGTTATTCAGCGTACGAGCTTAACTCGTCGGTTTATGGAGCGGATAGCGCCCTGCAGCACCATTTCGGTATAGGCATTTGGTTTTGATTTAGTTGGCCTTGGCTTTGCGTTTTCTAGTTCTTAGTTGTTTTATATTCGTATCTTTTATTTCTTATATTTTTTTCATTTATTTATTTTAATTGTTATCTTATGTTTTAAGTATTATTCGCTCCTGTTATTTCCGCTCTTAAGTAGTATATTTTCTCGAATTGAATTTTTAATTTGCTTAGTTTTATTTTTATTTATATTATTAGTTGCTTGTAATGACCGATTTATTTTTATTTCCGCCTTTTTTCGTACTGAAAAAGGACATTTACATTCTTGTAGTACATAACCATAAATAAACAATTCTATTCTATTATAAATCTCTTTATAGGCTTTGGTTTGATAAATTTTATTTCGTTGTGTCAATCTGTAGTTGTCTGTTCGAAACTAGACTAAACACACCTGAGCTCATCTAACAAAACAACGAACTGTACAGCTTCGTAGGATTAATCGCGAGCTTCCATTCTTCTAAAGATTTTGTGCAATGCCCTTAAATTCAAAATGTGTCTCTGTAATGTAGTTTTTCCCCCTGTGTGCTTATGGTTTTTCTTTTTTCTTTTTCAGGGATGGATAACCAAGAGGAAGTTCCGGAAGACATCAGAGAGGACAGTTCAATAAATTCAATACCAGAAAAAGGTATAGTAAATTTTGTCAAAAGACACAAGTATCTCGTCCACATATTTCGAGTTTTTTTTGCGCTTTTATAAAATTCTACATGACAAAGGATCTGTGATAAAATTCACTTTGCATTCCGTTCAGAGAAGGTACATTTATATATGTAGGTATGTTCCAACATTACATATTTGTATGTATGTAAAAGATATGTGCAAAGCAAATTGTAAGTATAGCAGTGTAAGGTGACGGGTGAGAGAGGGAACAAATTGAAGAAAGGTCATTTTCCTTTATTTGAAAATACCATCTGGAACATTCGTGTACCAAAAATTGGCTATGAAATACTCGACAGTTCCATAGCAAACGTGCAAAGAAATTCATTTCAGAGGAAGTGAAAGCATCGGACGTGGAACAGTCAATGGAGAATAAACACTTTTCTAAGTATAAAAAATAGAGGGAATGGGGATAAGAACAAAAAGGAAGAAAACCATTCTAAAAGACAAAAGTTATAAAATAGTTAGAACCTTTCTTCCTTGAATGGAGCAAATGCCCTGCAGTCTAGCACTAGCAGTAGCAGTAGCTCAGGACATAGTTAGGAACTAGGTGTCGTAGAATTTCCCGATTTCTTGTTCGTGTTCCTTAAAATTTTCAAGAAAATGCTAAGTGTTTGCTATTTTACTTAAATTGGTTTTAAGGCATAAGTAGAGAGCTCTAAAAGGCTCTTTGAGAATGAATGAATGAGTGATGCCCGCTTAAAAACGGAAAGCGCAACAGGGAAGGCATTTTCCAGGCTATGAAAGTGAACCAACGTTTTTGAGCAGCAGCAACAGCAATAGTAGAAAAGTTCCATTTAATTTTACGAATGTTGTGCTTGTAAACGTCCTCCTAGCGTACTAACCGTAATTTCGAGAGAAGAGTATTGCAAAGCTGTTGGGGTAGAAGCTTTCGGTTTTGAACAATATATTTAATTAATATTTAAACTTAATGCGTTAAGTAGGTAGTTGCTAAGATACTTTATAAAGAGGTTGGTAAGTATCGGACTTAGAGTAGTTTAAATACCAATCACTAACACCAGCCCCAGTCCCATTTCTATCCAAAAACTGTCTGCATTACTGCATTACTCCATTTTGCTTTCACGGTTTAAAACTCTTGACAGCTTTCGAGGGCAGATGAAGAGGAGTTTTATCTGTTTCTTGACAAAATGGTGTACAATGAGTAAATGTTGTCAGCCAGCATTAAGTATGTTCGACTGAAAGTCATGTTTAGTATAGTTTGACGATTGAAATTAACTGTTCTTAATGATGACCTTATTGTTATGCCCTTAAGCCTTACAAATCCATAAGATGACATCTGTTGAATGATTCTGTTTAAATTCTCAGACTAAATAAAAATTAGAATTTTACTACCTAAATAAATAAGTTTATTTCCTCAATTGTAGGTACTATTTATGTAGCTATTCAGGTTACATAAAAATAAAATTTATTTTAGATGTAGATGACCGAAAAATACTTTACGAACTTTTTTTTTTGATTTGTTCTTTGTAGTATGAATATATAGAAATTGTTTTTTGTCGTGACATTCAGTCGAAATTTATATAAAAACAAAAACTAAATTATAATTTCTAAGGAGAAAACTGCTTATAAGATAATAGATTGCATGCTGTTGCATGTACCAACGTTGCACATCCTCGCTTGGGTTCGAGTCAAGACAAATTTACTGAAAATTGGCAATTATTCAAGCAAAAATTGTATGAAAATATTCTAATCTTTATTTTTGGAAGCTGGCCGTTAACAGTTAACTTTTCTTATAAAGTTATATACGTAGCTCCCATTGTACATTTTTTATCCAAACAAAGACTAAAGATTTCGTTATAGGTAAAAACAGTAATTGGAATACAAAACGCAATATGTAAAGTTAAGTCAAGGAAAGAAATCCAAGATCGATCATGCTTATAGCAACGTTGCCAGATTCTCTTACATAGGAGATAAACTCGTCAACAAGCCAACAAATTTAAAAAGGATTAAATATAAAGACATATGTACAGAAAGCAAAACTCGCCAAAAGTTTGCAATAAAATAGACAAATACAGCGATAAGAATAAGTAAAAACCGAGTTTTTAAACAAAACTGAGGCCAAGCCGCATCAAAAAGTAGAAAATAAACTTTTCTTCACACATAGAGGTGGACCCAGATTTTTTGATTGGGACATTTCTCTTGAATATTCTTTCTCTTCATGAATCAAACCACTTATTACCTCTGATTGATCATACTGAAATATATCGGTGATTGTCAGCGAATAAGATCTGAGTCCACCTCTGTGTGTAAAGAAAAGTTTATTTTCTACATTTTCATGCGGCTTGGCCTCAGTTTTGTTTGAAAACTCGTTTTTTACTTATTTCATTTTCTGCCTTTTTCACGTTAACTAAATTTTTATTACGTGCTGCACGGAGATATTTTAAAACAATTTTTAAGTCATGTTCGGTGCCGATCCGAAAACAAAATTTTTTCGAGTATCAAATCGCTAAGTACTACAACGGTTTTCTGATATTCAAATTATGTTTTAAACAGCGCTTTTTAGCTGTATTCCAACTTGATCCCATATAACATGAATTGTCCCGATTTTCCATGTTTTGCACAGACTTTTGCTATTACTATGAATTTTTTTTAAAAATTTACATGAATTTTCCTCGATTTTTCATGCAAGTTTTCATGATTGTTGAAGAGAAAGAATTGATGCCAGTTGGACGGAAAAAATGATTCCGCATAGCTTATAAAACTAGCTTTTTTGTCGGACAATTTTCCGGAAAAGTCGGAAAATTCCGGAAATTTTCGGAAAATTTTCCAGAAAAATTGGGAAAATTCTGCATTTTTCCTGATACAGATTTATCACTAATCATATCGATGAAAATATTTCCGATAATTTTCCAGCTTTTCCTGGTTTTCCATGGAGTTTTGCACGAAAGCAAATTTATGCAACTCATTTCGCTCTACAACTTTGTCTTAGGTTGCAAAACGCTCAAACGCTTCCTTGGTCTGAAAAAGTCCGGAAACCCGTTTTACATGAATTTTCCACGATTTTTTCTGCAAGTTTTCATCATTGTCGGAGAGAAAGTAATGATGCCAATTGATAGGGAACTAGATCCTGCATAATTTAGAAAACTTTTTTACTGGAAAATTTTCCGGAAAAGTTGGAAAATTCGGAAAACTGCATTTTTCCTGAATCGGATTTATCACTAATCAAATTTGTACCAAATTTTCAAATGATTTTTCCCGATTTTCCGGGGTTTCCATGGAAATTTCTCGTTCAAATTTTGATAGATTCAATTGTGACGCGACAAGAACCTGTGTGCCTAATTTCAGCTCGCTGTGATGATGAAAATGGGACTACGAGAGTGTCGAAAATAGTAAAAAAGAAATATATAAATAAATAGACAGACAAATTCGTGTATGAGTTAAAGGGAATGGCCTCAAAAATAGCTAGGTCCCTTTATGGCTGCTTGACGGAGCCATTGGATTTCGTAAATGGCCTTGGGCAGCCATGACGAATTTGTAGGATTTTCGTAAATCCAATTCGCAAAAGGTTATGTAAGCAAGCTATCATTTTAATGTTGGGAGCAAAAACAACTAAATGAATAATTCTTCTGTCAAACTTTGATTCAGCAAATCTAAATTCTTATTTTAATGTAATTTGAGTTAAAAGACAAACCAAAAACAATTGTCGTCAAGGTCTTACCTCTAAGAAGGACGTAGGACTCGATTTTAATTAAAGGAAAGGAATATCCCACTTTAGATACTCAGGCTTTTAATATGATGCCCTTATTAGTCCAAAAAATCCTTTTTCTCAGGGTTCCTGCAATTAGGTAGATCCGAGAGTTCTTGTGCCTGGGTACGTCCAAGATTTCCTGTATTTAGTTGCATCCAGAATCTAAGAGGTTCCTGCCGAAGAATCGAAGCTCATTGTTCATGGTCCACCACTTGGACTGCAACTACAGCTGTGAATGCTTTCGTCGTATCGACATAGGGTCAACTTGGCTATCCTAAAACCTGTTCGACCGCAACCCACGTCCGTGTAGCAACTCAGTGGCTTCGGACCTCAACAGGAACGCTCAACCAGGCAGTCATAGGGTCAGTATGGATTTGTAAGTCTAACCTATTCAACCAGACCTCAGGAGGAATAGGTTCGACTTGATTTGGACGCTCCCCCGAGCTGTCATAGAGACAGTCCGGAATTTGAAAGTTAACTTAATCGACGTGTCCAACTTGTGCGCAACCCCAGTCTCACATCAGGTAGGCTGGTGGGGTTTTTAAGCCCATTTTAGGTACATGACGCTTTAACTTGATTATTCACTTTACGACGATGCGCTGTACTTCTTCAAGCTTCCAGTTCCCTTCGGTAAGATGATACTTAGCGACTCTTCAAGATAACATACAGCTGGACCCTATGAGGACAGTTGTCTACCTAAGACAGACGTGCTTTATTCTTTCTGTTGAGATTCAAATTCAAACTTTATTCAATGTATACAACAAGACGAACTTTTAACTATGTATACGAAAATAGAAAATGGTTAGAAATAAGTTAAAGAGGAGAGACAAACAAATTAAGTTATCTATATATCTACAACTATGAGGCTTAAAATAATATAAAGATGAGAAAAGAAGAATAAGAGAATGAAAAGAGAAGAAAGATAATGATAAACTTACAAATCTACCTAAAATTGTTGTCAGGAGCGGACCCATCTCATGCATTCGCGACCTCAATCAATCTCAACGGATACTAGGTACTGAATTAGTTTCTCCCTGAAAGTCCTCTTTGAGCTAATTATTCTAATTTCATTGGGAAGAGAGTTCCATTTACGTGCAATGTGGACAAAGTAAGAGCGCTGCCCAACTAATGTGCGGAATCGAGGTATAAGTAGGCTGAAGTGGCGGCGCGCGTGCAAGAAACCAAGATATTCGAATAAGTACATCGGTGAACGCGTATTTATTAAACGATGTAGGAAACTTAGGGCGGTGATATCACGATTGGCATTCAACGAACATCCCAGAACTGAGGGAACATATTGTGACACATGATCAAAGCGACGCAGTCCATAGACAAAACGCACACAATCGTTGAATGCTACATTTTGCTTACGATTACAAACTGCATCGAGGGAAGAGAAGATAGCGCTGCAGTAAACCAAATGAGGGACAAGCAGAGCCTTAACCAGTTTAAGCCGCAAACTGACCGACAATAGCCTCCCTGAGAGCCATAACCTGCGGAGGCCACCATAGATTTTGCTGACTATACTACTAACTTGAGCGCACCAGGTTAGTTTGCTGTTAAGGGCAACTCCAAGACTGGTAACCTTTTCGGATAAAGGTAATATGTCATTATTCAGCAGTATGGGAGGTAGTTGCACAGTATCTATAGCCCCACTATAAAAGGCCAAGCAAGTCGACTTCTTCGGATTGAGTAAGAGCCGGTTAGACTCAGCCCAAGCGGATATTCGAGTTTCGATCGTTATTAATGCGAGCAACACAGTCCTCCTGTAATCGAATAGGTCTAGACAAATAGATCTGCACGTTATCAGCGTATATATGCAAATTTACATCCATCACAACCTGCGGAAGATCGTTTATAAACAAGGTAAAAAGTAAAGGACCCATAGTAGAACCTTGTAAAACTCCAGAATTGATTGGAAGTAAGTTAAATTTAACTCCATCGACTAAGACTTGTTGGAAGCGATTGAATAGAAATTCGCTGGTCATCTTAATTGCAGTTCGGGAGAAAAAAAATTTGATATAATTTGTGTAGAAGTGTGTGGTCGACGCTATCGAATGCTTTCGAAAAATCAAGCAGAACTAAAATAGATAAATGATTATTATCTAGTGCGCTTCGAATATCTGTAGTAACTTTCAGTAGAGCAGTCTCGCAGCCATGCCCAGGACGAAACCCAGACTGCAATCTGAAGAGCAAGTCATTGCGCTCGACAAAATTAATTATTTGCGAAGCCATCAACCTCTCCAATACTTTCCCTAGGAAGCATAGTATACTTATATAACGAAAATCGCTTGGATCATTAGAAGCAGAACTCTTTGCAAGTGGTAGCACTATAGAATTTTTCCACTTACGAGGAAATTGGGAATACGTAAGACATGAATTTTATATAACAGGGAACTACATATTACTGGAAGGAGAAGTTTTATAAATCTGGGTGCGATAGTATCATCACCTTTGATTTGATACTATCTATGGCTTCTAATACCTCGGGAATTGTTACAGATCGGAAGCTGAAGTTCACTGATTCTTCTATAGAGTATAAAGGAGCTTAATGAGGAACTATAGATCACTCGAGATTTCTCATCGCTTGTTTATCAAAGAATTGACACATATTCCAAAACTGGTCGAGTCTCTACAAATGACCCCTACGCCAAAACTGGTCGTGTGTCCTTAAAGCATAGCCAAATCTTTATAAATTGTTTGTTGTTGTTTGCAGTTTGTACCAAGTACAATGATTATTCCACAGCGCTTCTACAGGTTGATGTTTCTGATCAATTTGAATAATTTTGGATACATAGATTTAACATAGGAGTGAATTTATTTGTATTCTACTGTCCGTGTTCTGTGAAAACATCATCAATTCGGAACTGTATATCAATGCCTTCAGAAATAATTTGATAAAAAAGCATGACAAACCAACATTTATTCTGAGCAGATGTAGCCACTTCACACTATGCAGGCTGAACGATTCATCAGCTTTGTTCGAAAAGCGAACTTCGCCTGTTTGAAAAATACTGGGAATTTGTTAAAAATATCCTAACGTCAAAGGGTAACTAACTATATACATACATACATAAATTTGGGAAAAATTGCAGCGCTAAACTAAAACAAAAAACTAAGCAAAATTCAATAAAACGAACTAAGATCAAAAAATGAATTGAGAGAAAATTTTGAAAGGGCAATGACCATTTAGGCCCGACATCAGCATATATGAGAGATATCTTAAACGATACATTATGACACTCTGAACATATTTTATTACCAATGTTTATTTCAATTAGGCGGGGGAAGGCTGGGAGGTCAAAGTTTGATCAAGTACATTTTAGAAAATCTAGTACAGAATCGAATTTCTTAGGTCCTGAGAAGAAGTTTGATTACCAACACTCTTATACTCGGAGGCTTAAATAACTACCCCCATACACACTCTTTTAGTATTTACCACGGGTTTTACTGTTCGCCTCAGCTAATTACCAGCTACAATTCGTGGAAGAATTTTTTTTCGCTGGAGACTTTTAAGGTGGAGGTAGGAGTCCCGGTGGGGGATAGTTCCAATACGGCGTGTTGCATATCAAGCTAATAGTTCTCGGTGAGTACTATTCGGTGGTGTTCTTTTTTACCGATTCAAAAAGTTTCTCGAGGCATTTTTCCGCCGGAAAGCCCATTTTCATGCACTAGGGTCACATACACCCAGTTATTATATTTCGCATATATTTTTACAGCTCTTTCTTCCAATACCATTAGTGCCCCCTTGTAAATATTTATCTCATAGGAAGTCATATTCCACCATGCACCAATTCCGCGCAATCACGAATAGTAGAAAAGTCAACTTTTTCACCCAAGAAAGTCGCTCAAGCGATCCGATCGCCACAGCTTTCCCCCGCCTAATTGAAATAAACATTGCTAATAAAATATGTTCAGAAGATAAGACATATCTCATGTATGATGTTGGACCTAAAGTTGTATGTAAAGTGGGAGTTCCTCTTTGCACACTATTTCATTTTGTTCACATGTGTTTTTGTGTTAAGCACCGGAAATCTTTCTGGAACAGTCCATATTTGATTTTGAAACTCGAATTTTACTTTGTTCAAATAATTGCAACTCATTTCTAAATAGAAGGTGGCTGTGATATACCAGAAAAACGATCCACGAAATGTGTTCAGTCCACCGATCTAGTACCTTGCCACGACGAATTATGTCCTGAAATATAAGAAAAGAAAACCACAAAGTAACAAGTTTTAACTATCACAGAATACTCATCTAAAGAATTCAGGAATGTTTGTTGGAATTTCGGTCACTAATACACCCGAACATTCGATGTTTCCAAACTGCAACTGCTGCCAATTTATCACAACTCAATTATCTAAGAACATAAATCAAAATTTATCAATTAAATAAAACAAATTATATCAAAATGCAGCAAACACACTTACCTCCAGAATATTTACATTTTTGTGCAATGTCATTAAATGAAATTACGTCAACTCATTTGATTTCGCCTCAGTCGTCAAATCCAACAAACGTCCCTAGGGCAACACCGAGAGGCGAGAGCTCATAACTGGATGCGGCGGCTATATAAAGCCGACGAGCCGCACCAGAAATTCATTCTTGGTCCAGAGCTTATCTGGTTTAGAGACTAATCTAAGTTCAAGAATATTCCCAACCTCATTATAGGAGATTAATTCTTTATTTCAGAGAATAATCTGAAAATCCTATCATTTCCAATATTCCGTCCCACACCTAAGCAGAAGAATAATTCGGCTGCAGAGAATAATCTGCTGCTCACATTTACGCAGAAGAATAATTCTGCTGCAGAGAATAATTTGCTACATCTCCTGCTCACATTTACAGAGGAATAACTCTGCTGCAGAGACTAATCTGCATTCTTCGTTATAGTAGCATATTGCTACATTTCTGCGCACGCTCAGAATACTGTCAGACACTAATCTGACTAGTTTTACGGACTGTAGCACTTTTATACTTCCTTGTGCCTTCACGTAAGAATTTTGCTGCCCTTGTGCCCTCACGCACTAGCAGCATCAATATTTTTTTGTTTGATGACAGCTAGTAATTCTGATCTTCTCTCCCTTTTCAGAACGAAGAGAAAATTGGCAGTGCCTCAGCAGGAGGCCATAGAATTTGAATTTGAATTTTAGTTCGTGTTTTTTTTTTATTATTTTATTTTTTTATTTTATTTTTCTTTGCTTGAATTTTTATATTGAATTTTTAGTAGTTTGTAGGTTAGTTTTTTAGTAAATGAATTTGTGATATTAGGTTAAGCAAATGAATTTATAATACATTGAAGTATTTAATAAAATTTTATATTTGAAGTTTAAAAACTAAGTTGTCCATTAAAAAACCGGCACTCCCTCCCACGTCCGAGACTACCTCGCACAAAATGAGATGAGTTCCCGGAATTGTATTGCTACAAAAAATCAAAATGGTTACATATCGCTCAATTCAAAATGACTTCTACTAAGATCAACGCTTCCCCATCGATGCTTCAGATCTTATCTTGTTGACGTGGTCTTTCCAGTTTGTGCAAGCCTTAAAACTATAAAAATCGTCTATAATTTCGAAAACATTATCGAACTGAAATAAATCATCTCTTCACGTATTTAAAATTTTCTCTACCATCTCAATGGAAGACCATATTTATGTACAGCACAGCATGAAGCTATTAAAAAAACTTCGATGTGATCATTTCAGTTTGAAACTTAGCAAGGAATAAAATATATCAAAATACATTTATGGAAATCTACAACCTTATTGTATCCATTTGCATGTATTAATAGCAGTGCAACAAATATTCGTTGCGTTTTAATTTACATTTTGCAATATCATTGCGAAGCCATCTGCTTCAAGTATGAACTGCGATATTCAGGCAACAATAACGAAAAAATTTAATTGGATTTTTATTTATCTTTCCTCTCATAATACATCGATAGCGGCGTCCCGACGTATGTTTCTGTGAATTTTGCAATTATTTACTTAGCCGTTTACAGCAAATATATAAATGTACGGATTGACTCAAATAATTTGTACTTTTTTTTTTGCAAAAAGGATAATTTAAATATAAATAAATGAGGTGTCCATATCTGATTATAATTGGCGGAGAGAGGGAGTACTTTTAATAATTTATTTTGCTACATATGCGCCAAGCTACTATCTAGTTGTGATCTTTAGAAATTCAGTTTAAGCTACTTAGGAAGAATTTTCATGGCCACGAAGAGGGATTATGCCATTGGCACATAGGAAGCCTTCCGGAAGGTAACACCTTCCTTGCGCATTTTAGAGCACGGATTCTCAACGCACACAGATAGATTTTTTATTCATGGCATGAGAAGTATTCTCTAGGGTTTTGGAAGTATTCTCGAGGGTTTTGGAAGTATTGCCGAGGGTTTTAAAACTCTGCTTAACGAGTTAACTAATAGAAAACTCTTTGAACCACTCTATAACCCCCCCCCCCCCCTTGTCGTAATCCAGTATACGCTACTGCAAGCGGACATTCATTGGGGGTATCGTAAGAATTGGTCTTAAGGAGGGTCCTTAAACGGTCACGCCTGTTGATCAACTCAGTAGGACAACTATGCTGTCAAGCGTATTTTAGGGCTACGTGTTTTGCAACATATTGTCCGTGTAGGGCGATATTTCTCAGGCATTCGTCATTTCTGAATGAACTCTATTGAAGAAAAGATAGCAGTTAACAGTTCTAGGTGTGCCTGATATGTGTTCCTGTCCTGTTGTTGGACAACATGTTTGACAGTGTGTGGGGAAACAGCTTTTATGTGTGACGCACCAAGTTGCACAACATGCTCGCCATTTATGGGCCACTTTACACCAATTATAGCATTTTTTCTTGTTTTATTACTAATTTGTTTATTCTTTGACTGGTGTAAAAAACTAGCGTTTTCTGTTAACATTTTTTTCAGACCTTCCAAAGGGGAACCACCTCAAAATGTAGGTACCTGTCGGACGAGAAGCAATTCTGCAATGTGTGGTTGACAATTTGCAAACATAGAAGGTGAGAGACTATGACTATTACTAATACCTTCTTCTATTTGTTTCCAGATAATCTTATCCTAAATATTAGGTTAAATTTATTTATATTTCATGACATCACGTCATTTGTTCTTTATGGTAATAATCCTAAAAGCAATAATTCGCACCCCAATACCAAATATAACAGCTAAGGAATAGATGTGTTTTGGCAAGATGTTGAGGAGGCAGTATTTCAGGCAGTGTATTTGCAAGATTTGCCTAATCCTTTCTTGGCTGATTACACCCACCCCTTCCCCAAATAAATAATATTTTTCTGTTTATTTTCAGACCGCGTGGCTTCGTGTGGATACCCAAATGATCCTAACTATCCAAAATCACGTAATCACCAAAAATCCCCGAATGAGTCACGCTGTGAAACGTGCCTGGATATTGCAAATATGAGATGTAAAGAGATGTAAAGGAATCTGACAAGGGATGGTACATGTGTCAGATAAACACGAATCCCATGAAGAGCCAAGTAGGATATCTAGCTGTTATCGTTAAGTCCGATGTATGTCCATGAAATTACTGTAGTTTTGTGATGGCCTAGGTGGGATAATGAGCAAAAAATTAACACACACACACATACGTTATTTATGAGGATTCTTATTCGAAATTCAGCCTTTTAATTTGTTGTTATTTATGTGTTGTGTTGTCAGTTATTTAGCCTTACTCAAATGTATCGTGTGTTGCGTTATTTTCGAAAGGATATACATTTATAGACTTTCGCAATTATTTCGAGCCTCAGGTGATAGGACAATTCAGACAGGAAAATTCAGTTAAGCTTTCTAAACAGGCGAACTCAAAAAATACCTTTAGCAAGAGTTGTGTTCCGTATAAAAAGAAATTAATTCACTTCATCAAAAACCCAATTATGGTCCATTCATTTCCTTCTTGGATTTACCTCAGTAATTTTAATGTCATTGTGATGTGACTTAAAGTGTCCTGTTCTGACAGACTAAAGTTAACCTTGAGAGCAGAATGGGTCGTAGCAAATGATTCTTCCTCTTAGTTGCGGAGAGTTTTTGTATTTACCTTAAATGTAGGCAAATATAATATTTCTTGAAATTAGCAAGATTCCTCCTCCTCCTTTCAACAAAATTTGGTTTCTTGTAGTTTTTGGTACCGCACCGCCAAGGTTTTAATTTTACCAGTGTTATTTTCGGGAAGCTTTTAACATTGATATTATGTCTTACTTCCATGTCGCTAACAATGATAAAAACGTCCTCGTGGTAAGTCACACTAAACAGAAAATTTGTGAAAGCTTTGAGAATTATTTTTCCGGAAAGTTTTCTACTTTTATTACATTATTCGGGCACTTTTAATTATGATAGAAGGGTCTATATGGGATAATATTAAAAAGTGGTATAGCATTCTCAGATTTATTTAAACCATTAACAAATAAGTTTAAACTTTGAACAAATGATTTTAAACCCCTAACAAATATATTTAAACCCTTATCGAATGGGTTTGAACTGTTAACAAAAAGAATTAAACCTTTAGCAAATATTTTTAAACACTTAACAAATTTATATTTAAAATATTTTATTTCAACTTATGTGAGGCATTCATAATTTTCTCAAATTTTCGGTGCATATGCTGTGTTCTTTTGGTTCCGTGCAGTGTACTGCAGAAAACAGGAGATTGCGAAATGAATTGACTTGTAGGATGCATAAAAGTACAAAGGTTTTGAAAGTATATAGAAAATGATCAAATTGCCATGACTTCAATCCTTGCAAAATGTCAAAATAGAATTTGATAAACTTCGGGGCAAAATTTGGCAGGTTTAACGTTTTGTAAGAACTAAAGTTATGTCACCTTGATTATTCTCTCTATACTTTCAAAAAAAAATTCAACTTCTATGCACTCTACAAGTCAATACTATTCGCAATCTTCTGTGGTCTGCAGTGCACTGCACGGAACCAAAAGAACACAGCTATAATCTGCAATATTTCTTACTTTTCAGTGCAATGGTTGATAGTAACACCAAATCCATTATATAGTTGGAATAGTCATAAGGTGTGATTTGCTGCAGGCTATCTTCGATCACTGAGAGAAGATTATGTTCTCTACTCATGTCACCTAAAACTGAACGTGCATGTGCTTTCATTTTAGAAAACGATTTTTCGATAGGGCATAGCATAGGCTCTTACTCGCCAAAACTTTTAGTATCAAATTTGTCTGAGATAACATTCCACGAACTTGATGTGTTTTGTGTATTCTCACATTATCCATAATTAAAAATGCGTCACTAAGCAATGGATTTGTTTCCCATTTCTCAATAAGTTTGCGCAGAAATAGAGAAAGCTTATCGGAATTGCAAGTAGAAATTGCAATTCCTTGGTTACTGATCGCAACAATAAGTTAATTATAACTCGAGTACGGGTGTCCCTTTTTGAGCGGGTCTTCTAAGATGAAGATTAAAACCCTGAATCTAACACTAAACATTTTGCCTCTTTACTCTACTCGCCTGTGTGAAACCCTATCGAAAAATCGTTTAGTTTTAGGTGATATGAGTAGAAAACATAATATTCTTTCAGTGATCGAAGATAGCGCAACAAATCACTCCTAATGACTGTTCCAACTATATAATGGATTTGGGGTTACTTATTCCTAAGGCAGTGGATGGTCAACCGTTGCACTGAAAAGTCAGAAGTATTGCAGATTATATATGCAACCAAAATTTGAGAAAAAAAAATTGTATTAAATGCTTACTTAAATTGAAATAAAATATTTTAAACATAAATTTGTTAAGAGTTTAAATATATTTGCTAAAAGTTTAAGTTTTTTTGTTAACTCATTCGTTAAGGGGTTAAATTTATTTGTTAAGGGTTTAAAATAATTTGTTCAAGGTTTAAATTTATTTGCTTAAAGTTTGAACTCATTTGTGAACGGTTCAAATAAATCTGAGAATGCTATATATTAATGGGCAATACATAAGTTGTCCAACGGAAATCCCGTCAGGTCCCACCTAAAAACGCCCTTTCCTTCCCATGAAATTTTCTCTGATTGCACTTGGGCACACAGTTAATGCATTCAATTATATAAAATTCACGCTGCAAGTGTATCTGGGACGTCCTACAGATCTCCTAGTTTGTTTTTGGGATGTAGGGGAATATCTTAGGATATTGTTTGAGATTTTTTGGAGCTTTTAATACAAAAAAAAAAACAATAATGGCTGCAAGAAAAAACATAAATAGTACAAAACTTCTAACACGTGTAAATGGAATTCCTACGGCTAACTCACTTAAAAATCACGTTCTGAAATGTACAACCAACAAACTTTGCCAAAACAAGAAGAAATTGCAGAAGCGTATAGAATTCTAATGTAGGTAGGTGCCTTCTTCCAATAGAAATTTATTGCTCTCTTTTTGGTCTCCAAAAACGACACACAGAAATACACTAACCGAAAAATTAGCGCTTTCACCAGAAAACCACGCAAAACACGAGAATCAGAGTACTAACCGAAATAAATTCTGGAAGGGGGGAAAACGACTTTTCCATGTTTGTCCTAAAATTGTCCTGCTGAGTCGTTGTGGGATATCGGAGGGAATAAATTATGGGAAATTTATAATAACTCCTAGAAATAAAGTCCTAAGTTACACAGTGAACACTTCATATTAATCCGGGAAAAGTTATGAGATCTGTAGGGAAATTTTCTGCTGTGTGGGAGATAGAAACACAGAGGCCTGTATCGTCAGAACGATTTGTATTATGCTGGAAAAACGCTGCATGACAACTAACTTAACCGGCGAATCTCCAGCGATTAGAGCCACTGGAGGCTGTCCACAAGTGGAAGTTTTAATTTTACTACTATAGCTGTTGGTTGTAGTTGTGCTTCAAGAGTCGACTTTAAGGTGCAGGAATATGCTGATCAGATTATCGGTTGTGTTAAAGAAAAATGTTAATCAACTTTTAGCCGAACATAGGTAGGCTGCCTGCCCTTACTATAATCACTAGATGGTGATAGAATACGGAGCTATCAATAAACCCAAGTAAGATGGTGAGAGTCCTTTTAACAAGGAAAAAATCCTCCAGTGCCCAGCTTCTGATTAATTGCACTTTCATTAAAATATTCCAGAAAAGCCAAATATTTAGGAATAATTCGGTATAGCAAGCTTACCTGGAATCCACACCTTAAAAAGATAATCAACAAAGCTAAAAAAGATCATGCCAAAAACTTTTCAGAAATACTTAGTGTGCTCTAAATTCCAAAATAACTTTCTAGATGTTTCAGGACAACTATTTAAATAACCCACAAGGATGCAGACATCCAGCAAGAAGATCCTTCATAAGGTGCAAAACACACCACTGGCGCCTTCCCGTCGTGTTCTCAGCGAGCACTTTCAACCATTCTTGGCTTACAGCCACTCTACCTCTTTACCGAGAGGGATATAGCCGCTAATATGCTCCGAAGAAAAGGATCAGATGATCACATTTCTTCTGGAGTTGGATATCTTAACATCTTCGAGCAGGTACACATTAAAGGCCTAAGCTGCAAAAGACGTTATTTATTTATTATTATTAGTTATTATTTATATTATGTACACAGATGTGGGTCGCATTATCGTCGTCTACACCCGCGCACTGTCTGAAGACTTGGGTAAGGAGTCCAGAAAGACAAAATCAAAAGCGACGAAATCCAGAAACACAAAATCCAGAAGAGACAATCCAGAAGCGACAAGATCTAGAAAAGATACTCGCGCGTGTTAATATCTTTTCTGAATTTTTTTTCTGGATTTCCTATTCAGAATTCTTGATGATGATGGGATTGGAACTTGGTGCCGTGGTAGTATATTTACATCTGATGGAAACGTGCGTCATTCAGGATGAATCACTCACTCATGTTAATTTTAAATAGTTTATGTTCTTTTTAGATTTTGTTCAAGAAAGAATTTTTTGGGATTCTCCGGTATATAGCAAAAGCTAAAAAATGTTCTAATTTGTTATTTCATCACACAAATTAATGTGGTGACAAGTTTCAAGTCTTGGTTTGACTCATCAACAGGTCCCAAATAGCGAAATTGGGTGATTTGAAAAACAAATGAAAAAATTGAAAAAAAAGAAAGAAATGAAAAGTTTGAGAAAAATAGAAAATACAATTTTTTTATTTATTAAAAAAATGTAAATTTTTTTTTAAAGAAGCAGATTCATTCGAAGCGAATCGAACCTGTATACAAAATTAAGTTTAACCCGGTAAAAAGTCCAAAAGAGTAATCTTTTTATTTATTTTTCCTCCTGGGCTCGTATAGGAGTGTTTTCCCTCATATAATTCACACCCAGAATTTAATCTGAGTGTATATGAGAAGAGATCAGTTTGATCTATTTTCAAGCGTCTGCAGCAGGCAGAAAACCAAGCTGCACCGATGAGTGTAAGGTTTTCTGCTGACACGAAACGCTTCTTCTTTATTTTTCAGCCTACTGCGTGGCGTATACAGGTTCGATTCGCTTCGAATGAATCTATTTCTTTAAAACTTTTTAAATTTTTTTAATAAATAAAAAAATTGTTTTTTCTATATTTCTCAAACTTTTCATTTCTTTCTTCTTTTTTTCATTTTTTCATTTGTATTTCAAATCACCCAATTTCGCTATTCGGGACCTGTTGATGAGTCAAACCAAGACTTGAAACTTGTCACCAGAAATTAATGAGTTGTGTGATGAAATAACAAATTAGAACATTTTTTAGCTTTTGCTATATACCGGAGAATCCCAAAAAATTCTTTCTTGGAGAAAATTAAGTTTAACCCGGTAAAAAGTCTAAAAGAGTAATCTTTTTATTTATTGTTCTTTTTAGAATATAATGAGGTATAACAGTTTTTACAATTTCGGAATTTTGACATTTATGTACTTTGTCGCTTCAACATTTTGTCAAATCTTGATTTTTCTCATTTCCGATTGTTTTCAATTTTTCTTGATTTTTCACCTTCTGGATTTTGGCACGTTACCAGTACTAACGCACTTAGTGTGGTATTTCCCACGGTTTTTCGTCATCTTCCTTTCCTCCTTTATTTTCTTTTTTCTTTCTAGCTCAATTCTCCTGCTTCCCTTTTCGTGTGTAATTTGCTCTTTTCTTCTAATATCTTGTTCAAGGATGTAATTATTGCTGTTTTGCCACTTTTCTGCTCGCTTCTTCTGTTGAGTAACATATACTGGAAGGAGTTGCATAACATACCAACTAATGCAAATACTGAATGTTGAACTGGATGTAAAGGCTCTTTTGCGTGCTTCTGCTCGTACCGGAGAAACATCCAGGCTCAGAGTAATGTTCGGAAATATTATTCGTTTTCCCTGCTCGCAATTCGTTAGTACTTTGAGGTTGAGTTACATATACAGGCTATGGTGTAATCCCTGCCGTCACATAGACCACGAAATCAGGGTATATAAAAGCGTTTGAAGCGTGTGGTGGTTAAAGGCTTTATAAAAGTCACGTGCAGGCGATGTGTTGTTTGTAGTGGAAAGAATAAAATCTCAGCGCCATTCTTTATGCCTTCATCGATAAGTTTAATGCTTTTCGTATGTATGGAATTGGAATAATACACGATTTTCTTTTATTACCCTAGTGTTCTTAATGATCCTTTTAAACCATCACAGGAAGAGTTCTGATACAATCCGAGTCACTATATATGCCATACGTTCCTTCCGCTATCATCAAATCCAACATCATACGCTTTCTTGGGAAGATCGTCATGGGAGATATAGTGAACAGTGGCATTAAAGCATGCTTCTACAGTGATAGTCGCTTCTCTCTCTATTTCACATCAATTATCTTGGATCTGCTTTTAGATACAACTGAAACAACGGTCATATAACGAGCTTGTAAGATCGTTTTCTTTTTCGATAGAAAATACTACCATCTTTAGGCCCAAAAGGAAATTTTATTCTTGGTGGTATGTTGGGGGATTCTCGCTCAAGAAGGATAACTTTCTTTTGTAAAGTTATTCGCGGAGCTCCGAAAGACTTAGAAGCCTGCAAAATACCCATTTTATCCTGTAGGACTGCTTCGATTGCATTTATCACATTTTCTTCACTCCATTCCTATTTGCCCTACGCTTATACGTCAGTACCATTCTGATAGCGAAATAATAAAACAAATTGAAAAAATATCGTATACGCGAAAATGGGGGTAAGATGGAGTACCCTTGCCCCTTGAGTGATTTCGACGTAAAAAAAAAATCACGAAAGCATATTAAAATGATTCCAAATAATCATGATTGGCTTAGTACATATTATATTGTGTTCCTATAACACCCACTCCGAAAGATAATATATTCGTGATCATGTCAAATTTGTCATATAGCGTAAAAACAATAACAAGCTCAAGTAAATCAAGTTATTTTAGCACAACACGACACGTCCTCTTCTACAACAGCACTCGGTCGCCTAATGTACGTTGCTGTTTGAACCTAGCGTTTTACGAGAAAACACAGTTAGCCCGTCTTGCCTTCTAGCCCGACTTACCGCACCATCCCCTAATACAGATACTAATCTATTTACCATATCTACTAAAATTGCATTAACAACTCTACAGCTAATGAAGTTACAGTATACTAAATAAGTCCGACATTGTCGCCATCTTGAAGAGTTTTACTGAACTATAAATTGATTAAAAATGAATTTGATCGCTCAACCATATTATTTCTACTGCCAACTAAAATTTAACTAAAATCGCGACGGACAAAACATATTTTCTAACACCATGTTATAAATTAGCTTATTGCACGCGTCACTTAGTCTTTTGACATTATCTTAAAAACTTTCAACTCATCAATTTCCGAGTGAATTGCTTCAATTTTGTCAGAAATAATTCAAACAAACCATCCATCCGTAGAGACCACTTTCGGAATTATCCGAATTTAAGTCCTCTGCGAAACGGAATTGAACCATAAAAATATTTTCCACAACATCCGACCTCATTTATGGATAGTTTTATAGTTTTGCAGTAACACTTTGGAACTTTTATCTGGTGTTCATTGGTTATACATTTGTTATGGCTACGGCTAGTGGTCGATACATTTATAGAGAAGGACCAAATTATAGCACTTTTCGGGTCCAGATGCAGTAGATGATCAAGATTAGCTAGCTGTGTATAAACCGACATATATGTTTATATGTATGCAGTCATGTACTTGTAGCCGACAGCAGTACAATTTTATTACAATTTCTCTTAGGAAAGGCATTTTTACTTTCGCCCTCTCATATATAACTACATCGATACCTCGTTATGATTTATATGTCTACTTTCGCTCGTTTAGAATTTTTGGAAGAAGATCAAATTTAAAAGAATTAAATGTGATAAGGGGAAGGAGTCATTTTCAATGGCTTTTTATGGTTATTTAAGTCATATAGAGTCGTATGGGGAATGTTTACGAACTCTTCATTAATTTCGGTAACAGAAAGCGGTTGAGCAGGGGTTCTTCCATTTGATGTTCCGTATGTAAACTGTCTTAGAATCTCTGTGGGGAATCGGTATAAATTCATGAAAGCTGTGTACCGTATGATTTATGGCTTAATACTGTTAACATGATATTTTCTCTTCGGTTGTTGGAATAAAGGCATTAAGGAGGGCACGTTCAGATGATTCCGTTGTATACATAAGTAGACTTCACTAAATCCCCCGGTTCTCGACCTTCACAGAATTTCTAAGTAGATATAGCAAGAGCACAAATTTACCTATAGCAATAGAAGTTGTTTTAATATTAAAACTCAAAAACTCAAGGTTCTTCAGATATATTATTTAGCGGAGGTAGGACCTACCTTTCTGATTCTAAAAATTAAATATTGCGTGCGAATTCGTCTTAATGAACGAAATTTTATCGTTCTTTTCCATGTTGAAACGTCCTACACACCCTAAAAAAATATTTTGGAAAAGTATGAAAATGTCCTTTTTCATGTCGGATTAAGAAAGTTTGAAACAATTACCAAATACGAAAATTCAGTTTCGTTTCAAAGAAGTAAAAGTTACTTATCTGTAAATTACAATCTTCAATTTTTTTATTGACTTTGATGAAAACCTTTTATCTGTAAATTGTGATGGAGCGTGTAGATTACATATACTCCAGATGGGGTGGCTTTTTATAAATTATTAAAGCTCCCCCCCTACGGATTATGTAAATACCCAAATATCACTTGAGGGACTTAAGGGGATATTTAAGTTGTTGTTGTTTTTCTTTCTTTTCTTACGTTTTCAAAGGAGTTACGTCATCATACACTAATGAATTGAGAAAAAACAATACCTGAAAGGAATACTTAAGTTTGTTTTTTACGGAATGGAATCCCAAAATTCGAAAACATAGTACTGAAAATGCAAAATCCTAAAAATACCCAAAAAAATTATTAATTCTTAATATTTCATAAAAAAAAACGTGGACTTAATTTATGTAAAATAATCCTTTTCCAAGAACAAGAGGATCTCAACAATATTTTGAACTTAATAATTTCGAACATTTTATACTGACGCAATTCGAAAAACTGGAGCTTCGAAAGTCAAAATTTAGAAAAGAGAATTTTTAGGGCTTTTTTTCTTTAAATAGAAATTATTGCAATTTCAAAGAAATACGATTGTGATATTTTCTAGAAACTTTATATATAGAATATAGTGGCCACGGAGCATAGTGTTAACTCCTCACAGGCGGTGCTAGATTAAAGTAAAGGCTAAAGGGAACACAATATCAATTTTGCAGTATGAGCTAGAATTCGTGAAAATTTATGTGTAAGCTTGGATCCAATTACAAAAGTATATCTTGCAAAACCTTCGATCTACTTTAATGATTTTAGAGCAAATTGTTCTATGAGGCACCACTATATCAACACTAGTAACGAAATTTATTATATGATAGATAGGAACGCGAAATGAGTTAAATTGTATATAACAAAAAAACACTAATTCAATAGTTTTCGTAGACTTCTTTCATCTGGTAAAATACTATTTGGCGGGCATACAGAAATAGAATTAAACTTAGTATTAGAATTTATTAGGCCCACTCAACACAAGACATTATATCTTATTTGTATATATGTAAGTAAATTAATAAAATTGAAAACAGTATTCACGCTTAAAATAAAAAATGGCCACAATGTGATGACAATATTAAATATCTACATTTTAAATAAATGAAAACAAAAGTAACAAGAACTTCAAAAAACAAATAACAATGAAAGGAAATAAAAAATTACGACAAAAAATTTCTTCAAAATATATTCGTTAAAAACTATTTTCCCTAAAGCCTTTTTATATGTCCTTCGCTGTAAACTATCGAAGAGAAGTAGCTGTGAAATTACCTCCCTCTGAACAAAACAATCATAAACAAAACAATCGAACAATGCAACAAAAAGTATAGCATTCGAACACGTCTGGGATCTTTCTAAGATATCGCAACCGACACCACTGCCTCAGGAGGTGGTCGTATTTTTGCTTCCATCAGCAATCGAACAACATCCAACATAATGTATGGAATTTGAGCTAGTCGGTCGTTCGCCACTTACAGTGTAGGCTACGCTCAATAAGAAATGGATCTAAGCCCAAGGGATGCAATTGAAAAAATGTTTCTATGGAACCTACAAACACTGCTGCAGCGGTAGCATGTATGTATTAGGTAAATTTCATTCATATGGATATATTTATCTTACAATAGATCAATGCTGCAATTGTTCCGACTGGAGGTGTTTTTAATTGTGCTTCCATCAATTTCATGATGGTAGGTCGGTTAGGAAGCACTCCAGTTGTTGGTTGGTAAATATGTTTGAGCCGCGCGGGCTAGGGAAAATTGTAAATTCTTGACAGGAATTTCAAGTTGGATAGGGAAATATTACTTGAGAGGAGATGGCTTGAAATATAATGTTGATGAAAAAATCGTACAGTCGGATCCAAATAAGTAAATGAGCAATTATTGATATTTTAATTTAGCTTATTTAGAATTTATTTGTCGCCGTTATGCCATAATCGCGAATCTGCTTTTTTGGCTCTTTTGAACTGCTGTACTCAAGAAAATAAAATCTATATTCTGTTATTCCGTAGAAATCTTATCTGTATTACTTTACCAAAGTACAAAATATTGCCGATTTTCATTTGATTGAACACTCCGTTATAATATTCAAGTACATAGGTACACAGCGACCTGACTATAATCATTCCTTTAATTCCTTTTATTTTAATTTGAAAGCAAGGAACTTAAAATTGCAATTTATGCCTACTCTCACGTCCTCTATCGTGGGGAGTTAATGGCAGGGGAGACTAATCCACTAAGACCCTGCGTACATAGCGACCAGAGTTGATCTGTTGTGTCCTCCCCTAGAGTGGTTAAATTTAATCCTTCACATTTACGAACTCGTTATTGCGCTTGGGGTTAACTTGCAAACCTTATTTGGAGAGATGTTTCTACAATGATTTTCAACCCAAGCAAGCGCGGGATAGGATCCAAATAAGGATTTGATATGTTTTGTGGCTTCATTTTCCTCTTCGCACAGTCGACGCAGTTCACTGTTGCAGTTGCCTATTTTCTTCACAAATTAACCCCTGGAGTTCTTAAGAAATAGCTATCGAGAGGAGTATGATAATTTATTAGAACCGTTAAGATAACATTTAACGCTTTTGTAAAATTATAATCTGATTGCTTCCCCTTGCCCCAAGTCCACGCCACGCTACTGCACAATATAAAAGAAGACCAGCATCTTCATCGCACGATGATCATCCAGAAAGCATCCGAGGAGTTGGGATCTAATTTGGTGGACATGATCAAAGCGTCGAGGCACGAAAATAAAACGAATCCACATTGAGCTTGGGAAATATTACGCTACCAAAATTAAAGTGACGAGGAAGAAGTGTTTTGACTAGACTCGTGTGCATATCTTTCGACGACAAAATATTAGCTGATAACCAGAGCTGATGAGGTCGTCCATATATTTTCCAGAGATTGAGGTTAATGTGGTCAAAATAACTCAAGGTAGAATTGATTACTACTCTCAGATTCTAGACGCGCTGCTTTATAGAGAGTGTAGAAACATTTAGAATCACCTACAGAAAAGTAATTGATATTAAAACAAGTGAAATAGCTAGAATTGGTCTACGACCAATTCTCATGATACCCTAGATGAATGCACGTATGAAATTTCGTATGGTCACCCATTTGAGCAATTTTGATTTTTTCCATTGGTTTCTATATTTCTAGAGCGGATCGTCGGACAGAAAAAATGATTATAACTAATTTTATAGGATTTCTTATTCTGAAGAAGTTTTTAGTGCAATAAAAATGTCTAGGACTGATCGTTTTCAAAGTATATGTAAAAAACCTAAATTTTTATTTGGCAACACCAAGAAGTGGTTTTCCGATTTAGTCCATTTTTCATATTTTATTTGCCATTGCTATGAAAACAGAATGTACCAAATATCAGGTTTCTATATCGACGTGTTCTCAGGTAGTGTCCAAATATTTCGTGGAAAACGAAAGGAGTTGCCCGATTTGTCTCATTTTCGAATCTAATTTTACTTTTTTTTTAAAGTCCGTGTACCAAATTTCAGCTCTCTAGGTATGCGCGTTCTCGAGTTATCGTGCGCACAGACAGACAGACGGACGGACGGACGGACGGACATGCAAAATTCAAAATAACTTTTAATATTATGCGTGGGTGTCCAATTCATTTTGCTCTACCATCATTATTTCGAGGTGTTACAAACGGAATGACAAACTTAGTATAGGTACCCCTATAGATTTCATCTAGGATATAAAAACTATTCAGTAAGAAAAACTAATTTTTATAAAGTCAACCTATAACGAATTTTAATTTCAAATAAACAACTAAATACTGGATTTTTTTTTTTCATTCAAATCGCGCAAATGTTATCTTCAAGTTCATGTCTACATTCGATTTTCGATTCGAAATGGTCTTATTCCTCCAGAGATTTTCTATCGCTCTGGAAAACTATTTTCTTTCTTTCGTTCATTCAGTTTAGTTCAGTTCAATAGGAGTACGTTGATCACGTGCTTAATGTTTGTAAGGTTAGAAAAAAAGCCTTTTCCAGATAACCACTAGGGAAAATGACTGAAGAAAACTTTTACCAGCAGCTGATAAAAACTACAACGCTAGGGGGAATTGCATTCAGATATTTTCCAGGGAATTTTTCTGTTTAATCTGAAATTTTGCTTTGTGAAGTCTACTAAAAGATTTGCGGAACTACATAGTACATACAATTTATCTAGAACGTAGACGCATAATTGAACTTTATTTGTTGCACTCAGTGGCATAATCCTGAGTTAGTAGAGAGAACTCGAGTAAAGATTCTGTGCAGAGGCTTTTCTCTTTTAAGGCGAAACCATGGGTACTTCAAATTCAGCACACTAATATGAAAACAACCGACGAAAATTACGTACTTGGTGGAATAGTGGTTGGTGTATGTGTGGTTGTGAAAATATTATATCAGGACATACTTACAATAATTTACATAGATCATTCTCCCAAACAGGATATCTATGTAGTTTCGGCAAAACAACCGAAGCTTACAACAAGAAACTAAAGAAACTAAGTCCCCGTTGCTCAAGGGATTTCTAACTGAAAATTAAGTCTTAAGGAGCAAACCATTTACACGATTCATATACACAAGGGAATTTACAGATGAACCTTCCTAGTTTCCAAAAAAATATTTGTGTGATCTAGGTCGGTTCTCAATTTATGAGTAGTGGAAAATTTACATCATTTCATTTATGGAATATTTAATTAAAACAAAAACAAACAGGAATTGTGCTCACTTGTAAAGTGAATGTGGACGCATAAGGCTTTTCTTTTAGCTAATGGATAGTGGTTAGCCGAATTAATCGAATAGTTAAATCTGATTAAAACCAATCATTTTAAAAATGCAGAAACCTTATTAAAAATTATAAATATCAAGCGAAAATTTGGTAAAAGAACGACTGTTTACCAATTGAAGTGAATTTAGTGCTTCAGTCTACCCAACCTTCACAAATTAAAAAGCAGCCGATTTACTTAAAACCGAAGACGACTATTCATATATTGACCCATACCGGACATTTGGCCCATCAAGAAGGCACTTTATGGAGGTACTACAAAAATGGTAGACATGCAAGTGGATCTCCCCTATGGCGTAGCCCGCCTGTTATGAGGCCAGTAAAGTAGTTCTTCAGGCTCTCTCGTCGTCAGACGTGCAAACTATTTTCGTGCTAGCAGACAGTCAATCATCCTACTTATTAATTCAGTCACTGGATGTGGCTACATACGAAAGTTTCTGAAGAATATAGGCCAAGTTAACAGCGAACTGTGTCGTCTATACGAACAAGATGACGAAATCTCCAAGTATATCATATGGGAGTGCAGCAAATAAGTGCAAATAAGTTCCGCAAGCTAACCTCTAAGGCAATAATCGACCTCGTAAAAGGCTACATTTAGCCTACGCTTAAATTTTCATAAGTTGTTCCAGGCTTCTATATAGCAGAAATTCATCATTTTTTTTATAGAGATATCCACTATCTTATGATTTTTATTGAGCCTTCCACAAAATTTTTACACCAAGGAGAAAGAAATGTATTTTATCTAAAGTACTGTGGATGACTAGGGGTAACCACACTCGAGAAATATCCCGTGAAATCAATGTTTTTTCTTATCAATTCTAATATTTTTCCATATTGTTTTTAGTCGAATGTGAAAAGTCACATTTTTTTAATAGATCTGAAACCATTAAATTAATCGTGCTCTTTTCTAGTAAAATCATCAATATCGCCGTGTAAAAATAACTACTTACACCCATTAATTTTTAAATTGAGGTTACTACATATTGAAATAACGAGATAAACTTTTTGGTTTAATGCGGCTTGCTCTTATTAATATAAAAGGACAGTCCTATTATTCTTGAAGGATTCGACTATAATTTCAATAGTTTATAATTATTATTGCAATCATAAACTTCATATTAGAAGAACTGGGATATCTTATTATTTCTATATGAGAATTTTATTGAAATTTCAACAATATGTTAAATATTATATTAATAGTACCACACATTAATGATTCGGGTCAACGAATATGAAGATTAGACGAATTTAATTAAATATTGCTAACGATTTCAAATAGCCGTTTTTTTTTAATATGGGACATTGGGGAATTGTGAGTCACACTTTTTCCAAGCTCGATAACTGCCACAAAAATCAAAATTTTTTAAAATTTCAAAATGGTTTATGTTACTAGGAAGGAAACCATAACTTTTAGCTTAAGCAGTATCTTGAAATTATTATCTGCTGAAAAAATCTGAGCGTTGACAAAAAACATGCATTTTTGAGGCTTTTAAAAATGTTGGGGAATTGTGAGTCACCGTCTGAATCAAGTGGAAAATCAAAAATATCGCTGTAAAATATTTATTTTATGGTTGGAAATTACATAACAATTAGTTTAATATTCATAGATTTTGCGACAGATCGAATAGAGTTTCCATGGATTTTTATCTGCTTGATCGCTTCCAAAACAACGGAAAAGTCAATAGATAGCTTATGTTTTGCATAATAGCGTGGCATTTTGCCTGAAAACATAAAAACACAAAAATGGAAAAAATAAAAAAAAACCACTCAACTAATATTCTGTTGGAATTTTGCATAAAACATTATAAACACGCGTAAAAACTGCCAAAGATGTTGTGGCTCACAATTCCCCAAAAAAAGTGATTCACAATTCCCCAAACATTTTGATTGACAAGAGGGCCGTGTATGATTCGCTCATTGCATGTTTATGCGAAATTCCTTTTAAAAGTTGAAATGTCGATGCCATAAGATAATTATGAATATATTTACCTGAATCGATTCTCCGAAAATCCTTGTCACATCAATGCAAACAGAAACGCTCGGTAAATATTTTGAGAAAATTTTCCAAGTGGTTGCCGCACGGAACGAACGAGTACGTGTACACGCATCGATTGCTAATGGAAAATGAGTTTATTCAAATATAAGACAATGACAGCCATTTGCATGAGTCAGACTTTCCAATTATGGTGAAATATTGACGTGACTCACAATTCCCCATGACTCACAATTCCCCAATGTCCGCTACTATTTGCTATGGCCTTATTTTATTTGGAGACATAGGAGTTTGATAATTTCTATACCCTAGATGAAATCTATAGGGGTATACTAAGTTTGTCATTCCGTTTGTAACGCATAGAAATAATGATGGTAGAGCAAAATATATTGGACACCCACGCATAATATTAAAAGTTATTTTAATTTTTGCATGTCCGTATGTTCGTCCGAATGGCTGCCTGTCTGACCATCTCTCCGTCTATCGGCACGTTAACTCGACATCGCATTTAATTAGAAATCTAAAATTGTGCACACGGCCTTTTCAAAACTCAGGAATGTACATGATTTATTACGATTGTATGATTATATATCGAACACAATAAATACCTTCGAAACAGAACATCATCAGAATGTGAATAACTAACGAGAAGGATAGCAAAAGATTTATTTTTTCATGAAATGGTAACTTAAAAAAATTCACCATGATATAAATGTAATAAACCATTATATCACAAATTTCGTAACATTTTTTAATTCAATAAATCATAACAATACATTAATTACAGTCAGGAAGCAGTCAATTTGCCAAAAATTAAAACTTTTACGAAATTTGATACTTGTCGGTGCAATCAACGGTTAATTTTCTAAATCGCCGATAGTTTATTATAAATTCATTTCTGTTCTACAAATTAAAAATTAAGCAATTCTGTAATTATTAATAAACGATTAAATTGTTAGACAGCCTACAATCAAATTTTTTTCAATCGAAAACATCTTTTCCTATTATTTATAAAATATAAATTGATTGGCCGCCTATCAAATTCGCCAATATAGTGAAATGTGTAATCTTTAAACTTATTTTTTACTATAAAAGACTGGAAGTGTTCGCTAAAATATGACACCACCCATTAGCTACAAATCATATGTAAAGTACTTTGGTGAATTATTATTTCTTCGATTTCAAAGAGCAGTTTTACACCTTTTATTTTTTTGAGATAAAAAGAGCGTCTTTTTATAAATTTTACCCCTGTACACAGCTTTTTTGACAACAAAGGCAATAGTTAAATCGAAAGCATCCAATGTATTTGTATGTAGGATAGAGACTTTTAAATAATCTTTAAAAAATAATTCAGAATATAGCAAGTATGCAAATTTTAGTCCTGCTATAATTGAAAGTTTTAATTAGTTCTGGAGTTTGTACAACGAGCATAAGTATTGAATGTTTTATGAACAGCTTCTAACCGTAAACACGATATATATTTTAAAGGACCACATTAAATAAACTTTGATAAAGCAAATTATGCCGCGAAATCAAATATCGTAGTGAATTAATCTTATCCTTGTCTAAGGTTGGCTATAAAAGTATAGGTATCAATAATTTTTACTAATATTTTCAGAAATTCCAATTCAAAATTAGCAAATCAAATCCGAATTCCATACAAATTAATTGTTTCAATTTGTCATTAGTTTCATTACTAGATTCTCTTTTTTTTTAACAGTAGATATACACATTATTTAGGTTTATATGTTCGTTTTCTCCTGCTTCATCAATAGTATTTTCAATAACATAATCACATACGTTCACTTGTTCAGTTCCAATTACATCACTACTTTGCAATGAATGTAAATTGAACTCACAATTAGACATTAAATCATCCACTAACTGCTAGAGATTATTTTCCAAAATATTTTTGTTATCACTCAACCAAAAACATAAAAATTAACGTATAAAATTAACGCTATTTTCCACAGAGATTTCAAAAACAGAAGACCACTAAATGCTTAATAATTTTTGAACCAGCTTGCAAATAAAATTCCTTTTGAGTAACTTGACAAGGAACATCAACTACATAGCAAAAATATGAAAAGAACTATTAACGATCAATTCATTTCTCACAACTTCCCAAAGAAATAGGTTAAAACCATAAAATTGATATGACATCATACTATTGTGATCAATGAACAAGTCGATTCAATAGGTTCGCAAGGTAATGTGAAATATAAGAATCCACCGCAATTGGATATCTGGTTATTCCAATATTTTATCCGTTTGCACTCAATGGGATCAATCCTATTGAAAAAAAATAAGATCATCGAATTGTTCTAACAGGAATAACTACTAGTTCATAAGTAATGATTTATCCAGTTGAATTAAAAAGATTGCGGTTTGAATGTCGTCAACAGTATCTAACTCATTAAATTTATGGGCAGCTCTTTTTGCTTTTTATTTTATTTTATTTTTTTTTCATCCTATTGTTAATAACCACACACAAATGGTTAAAGTTATAGGAGGCATTTTTCTGAGTGCAGTGACATGCGTATTTGCCCAACTGCAGTTTTAAAGGCTGTGGATAAAAAATATATTGGCCGAATTTTTGGCTCGCTAAGGCACTGGTTGCCTCAACTACCATTTTCCAGGCAGAGATCCACGCCATAGAGCTCTACGTTTACGAAGTCATATATATCTGTGATCATCATTGAATAAATAGCTAACAGGAAGCGGCATATGGAATGAGTACAGAGTACGTGTCACCAAGTGCCTTAAGTTACCACTCGATATGCCGTTTCTTTGTTAGCAAAAATATAGGCACATAATATCAGATAGCCAAACAGCACTCAGAGCGTTTCATTTATATATTATCTGGTCCTCAATCTGTCTTACTTAGTCATTACGGTCAACAGATGTCATTGCATACCTAAATACATACTTCCTCCAAGTTTTTCCATGAAACGAGCTTTTAGATTGCCATCTCATCCAGAATTGCAGTATAGTCCTAAACACCCCTTCCTTTACCTCATACTGTCGTAGTAGTAGTACTCCGCTATTAGCGGTACTTTGTCCAACCTAGCTTTTATACGATTTCATCTAGGGTATATAGAGCATTTTAATGGTTATAATAAAAGGTTATGCAAAAGCTTTTAACGCGGATCTGGTCATTATATTTAGAGGTCTGTTGGAAGGGGGTCTGGGGAGGGGTTAATACGAAAATTTTTTACTAAATTTATCCCTCGAAATTTAGTTAGTTTCTAAACATGACGAATTGTAGTGAGTACATCCTGCTCGGTATATTTTTTCTCATATATTATTTAAGTAGAATCTTCGCCTTTATAACATTTCGCATAAATATTACTCAAGGAGTGATTGAGAGTTCTAAAACCGCAAAATTTCTATGCAAGCTTCAATCGATTGTGATAATATTGGTATTAAGTGGATCACTTATATATCTTGTATGTTATGTCACACGGAATAAAAATGACAGTTTTATTAAAGACGTAGTGCAATTGCCTTTAGTTTTCTTTGTGACAATTAATGTGATTCTATTACGAATAACTCTGCTAAGAAAAGCCGGCCATATATTTACTGTTTTCGAAAAATTGTTGGCAAATCACAGAGATGTTTTGAAACTAACACGAACTCCGACAATCTATGGCACAAAAGCTCCAATTTTTCTTATAGCACAATTGGTGATAATAGCGATACACCTACATTATTCAATTACGCGTTATCTGCTATCATCTAGAGAGTATAGCATTTTGACATTTCTATTCACTTACTCTATGTTCCAAACGCGCTTCATTGTTCTGCTATTTTTTGCGACTTTTATGATCATTACAAGGGCTCAGTTCCAACAATTAAATGCGTACATGCAAAAAATCTTCATGGAATTAGGTAAACTTCGAAAGATTTCAATGCAAAGATGCTGCGATTGTAGTGATGAATTGGACAAAATGGCAGCAATCCATTGGAAGATTTCCCGAACGGCGTATGACTTCAAAAATATTTTCCAATGGCAAATACTCGCTTATATGATTTCAACATTGCAAGAGCTTATTTTAAAGATTTTTTTTACCTACAAACACTTTGATCCTCAAAATTCAGATTCCATCACGCAATTGATATCTATCATCTCTAGTGTCATCAGTTTAACAATCCTTGTTGCGATTGTGGATTATGTTAAGAAATCCTCTCACATTAATATCGATTATTTGAGTAGTTTCGATATTCAGCATGACAATAGGCTTCAAAGAAGTGTAAGTATTTTTTTAACCTTGGAACAGAATGTAATACAGCCACCGGGAATTATTCAGAAACTGCCAAGAACTTAATTTTAACGGAATCACCGTAATGAATTGTCAAATTTGTTATCATTGGTATTAGTGTGGTTGACGTTTGTTAAGATTGGATTGGAAGACAAAGAAAAAATTAAAAATATTTTTTTTTGTAATTTAATTTATTAAAAAGTTTGAAAATGTGATCTTGACACAAGTTTGCAAATTGCATGCATTTTTCATTATTTTTTTTTTTTGCACAATTGCGATGCGTTCTGTTCTAGGCATTAAAGTCTCCCTTTTTTTGTTTTTTTTAGAACAGTGAATAAATATTCTCACATATTTCCAGGTTGAAATGTTTAAGCTGCAGCTGGCCTTGAGACCGTACGAATTGAGCGTATACAATTGTTTGGAATTAAAGAAAGGATTAATTGTGTTTTTTGTAAACGTGTGGATAAATTATTCAGCAATCATGATTCAATTCGATAAAGCAGATGAGAAAACCTAGAAAGTGCAGAGCGGCATATAGTTGTGAGTGTTGACAAGCTTCGAGTGTTGATTAATGCTTTTAAATATACACCTAAATCTATTTATCTGCTGTATTGAATTTGAAATAAAACGTTTTTGATTTTCGAGTGAAATTTAAATTTATCTTTTTTCTCTTAATTTTTAAGATTAAACTGTTCACAAAGGTTTCCAGGATGTAGGAATAAGAATTCGATGGCGATTTTTTCCCTTTCTTTTTACTCGCCCGCGTGTATTGCTTTTTCCTTCTTCACATTCATCTTGGGACCATAGGGCTTTCGCTCTTTCTTCTGTTTCAGTTTTTTTTTAATCGTTCTTGAGCTATCCAAATCCAGTGATGGAGATGCCACCCGACCCATTATTATCATAGATGTTATGGTTTTTGTTGACGTCATCTGTTCAGTGTGAAAGCATTTCAAATTATTAAAATACCGCAAATATTTCTCTGCTTCCATGGAGTCCATATTGGTAATTCTAGTGGAACAGAGGAAGGTAGGCGAGGCGTAGCACATGGGAGTGGAGAAGCTATAAATGTCGAAAAGAAACTATAGGTAAAAGGAATAGTGTAGTACCGTGCTGAGAAGAAATTCGAAAGCACGGCACTAACTTACTAATGAATTGAGGGGGAGCATGGCCTTTGTTCGTTATTCACAACACAATATTTCAGATAAAACTTACATGGTCATTTTATTACACTAATCTGGTTGCTTTTATAAAATGCACAACCAATCAACTCTACTTGAATTATCGCAATCCAAAAAGTATACTACGTTCATTTCACTGTCTGAGACAAGCCTCTCCTGCAGGTGACAACTGTTGTGTTTATACCATAAATTTTGTCCAGAACCTTCCTTTTATATTGGACTTAACAATATTGTTCATGATCTTGTATAGCTTTGGTTTTTCCCTATGATTTACATTTGAACACCTATTGGATTGATTTGACTGTTTTCTCTCATTTCATTATCAATCAAGTCTAAGTTACCTATAAAATAAAGAAACGCCATTTAACGTTAATATTAACCATAACCTAGTTATTTATGTGTAATTACATTTATCACAGCGACCAGAACATTTTATGAAGTTGTGCATAATTATTGAATAACTTAAAACGCATGTGCCTACATTATGATCCCGACATTAGCTAAAATTCAAATTAGTGGATAACTACGAAACAACTAGAGTGGTGTTGTACTTCATTACATGTATAAAACACTTCTTTAGGAACATTTGGATTTCTTTTATGTTGGCTTCCTATGAAGACATGTTTTGCTGCCCTTAAAGAAGGATTGACTTTACACAGGAGTAATATATTCTAAGCATTATGTTCCTCGTAATGTGTGGATAATTCCAAACTGCCTCAATTCTTCCGAGGACCATTTAATCTTCTTCCGGGTTTATATAAGGTTTTGTATATGTCAGAAATTCATATACCGATTGCGAAAAACTTTGCAAAAAACGAAGCAGGCTAGAGTTTGTAGGCAGTGAGTCTGCTTTTGGACAAAAAACCCCTTTGATTGAGGGTAGAATTAAATTTTATACCCCATGAATAAACCTAGCGAGTAAATTCGGAACGTACTCGCAACAGAGGATAACAATATTGCTCACGCTCAGCGAAAACGACCTAAGAAAAATAACAGGCCTACTTACTGGGCATTGCCAAAACCCTAGCGAATATTTCAGAAGCGATTAAACAGACTTCGTCACTACCACATGAGTTCCCAAACTGAGTCCTAAAATTCTAAAATATTTTATGTGTTCTTATGTAAAACTGACAAAAGTTTTATTTTAATGTCTCCTCCGACCTAAACTACTATTCGTCGAGGTAAATTGTGTACTGATAGTATTAAGCTTTCTTATCTTCCGAATCGAAACAGAAGTTTTATACCTCTCCTAACAAAATTATCTTAACCAAATGACTACGATTCCCCATACAAATACTCTTAACTGAGTAATAATTGCATATATGAATCCGTGGTCCGATGAATTCGAATCAATCTGCATACAGATTCGGACTCCAGCCGCACATACACACTTGCAGCTATTACTCAACTATTGAGCTTAAAATGGCAAGGCTAATTTTTCATCAAAACTATTTATTATTTTGTTCAATAAGGTACAGGGTGGGCCAACTTGGACTGAATGATTTGAAATGCTTATAATTATTTTATTTTTAAAGTTTTTTATTTAATTTTTTTTCCAGATAATAAAGAATTTTATAAAATTTTATAATGTCGTCATACTCAGTTCAAGAATGTGTAAAAATTGTTGAATTTTATTATGCTTCCGGACGATTAATTGTTACAGCACAAAGAAAATACCGTCAGTATTTTAATACTGCGGCGGCCCCCCTGTAAACATGATAAGAAGCTTAATGACCCGTTTCAGTAGGTGATGAACCACGAAGAAATGTTGTTCGAGCTGTTCGCACTGAACAAGCTGTAGATGCTGTATGAGAAAGTGTTAACACGGATCCAACTGTGTCTACTCGTCGACATGCTACTCAATTGGGCATCTCCAGAACAATGCTACGACTTATTCTAAAAGTTGATCTGGGGATGTTTCTCTATAAAATTCAATTGGCCCAATCATTATTGCCGAGGGATGCACCAGAACGGCTACAATATGCCAATAGATTGATTTTGCTTGCGACAGAAAATGCCAATTTTTTTAATAACCTGATTATGAGCGATGAAGCACATTTTCATTTAAATGGATATGTTAATTAACAGAACTGCCGAATTTGGGGTACGGAGAATCCGAGAGCATTGCACCAGCGACAATTACACCCTTTCAAATGCACTTTTTGGTGTGGAATCATGGCTGATAGGGTTATCGGTCCATATTTCTTCGAAAATGAAAATCAGGAGCCTGAAACCGTCTCTGGGGCGGCATACCAGACCATGTTGGAAAATTTTTTACGTCCAGTAGTTCTAAATAATCTTGACATATGGTTCCAGCAAGATGGAGCTACACCTCATACCACAGGAGCCACAATGGCGATTCTTCGAGAACTTTTCGATGACCGAATAATTTCAAAAAATGCTGATTTCGCGTGGCCACCTCGTTTTCCAGATTTGACGGCCCCAGATTTTTTTTTTTTTTGGGGTTTCTTGAAGAAACGAGTTTACGTCAACAAACCACAAAATATTCAGGAGCTAAAGCAGAATATTCGTACAGAAATTGCTCAATTGGAGAAACATTGGGCAACGTAATGCCAAATGTCTTAAATAGACCCATTAACTGCCAACGAGAAAATGGACGCCATCTAAAGGATGTCATTTTTCATACTTAGCTTAAAAAAATTATAATTTATACTTTCATTAAAAAAATAAAATAAAATAAAAAACTTTAAAAATAAAAAAATTATAAGCATTTCAAATCAGTCAGTCCAAGTTGGCCCACCCTGTATATAGTATTTTCCTGAATGGATAGTAGTTTAGGATCTACACCTTATATCAAATCAATGTTGTCATTTTTTCATAAGTATCAGTATAACCAGAAGAGACTAGTAGAGCAAAAATCTTTACTAACCAAAGGGTGTTTGCTAAACCAACCTTGAAAGTCATCCGCTAACGTGTGTTGGTGTTGTTGTATCATGCAGGAATTTTCTGATATGAAATCTACCCACAGTTCTACGGAGAACTGACCGACGACCAATTTTCAAAGTGAATTTGGGTAATTCTTGAACGTTCCTTAAAGGTGAATGCCAGACTATACTCAGTATAAATATCAAAAAGAGCTGTCAGTGAGTACTCAAGTAAATATTGGCGTTGTAAACGAAAATATGGAAGAGGATCCACATTTATCGATTCGATAACGGTGGTAGTAATTAGGACTCTCTCTATCTAAAGGGTTTTCCAATAAGAGGTGTTATTTTAATTAGCCCGCTATTTTGGTAGATGTCACTGTCGGAGCTGTCACTTTTTGACATTTGACAAGTAGAAACTACGCCATTAATAAAAATGGAACGATACACGATTCAACAACGCATTGAAATTATTAAAATTCACTATAAAAATGGTGAAAATGTGGCAGAGACGGTGCGTAAAACTCGAACATTTTTGGGTCGTCGTGAAGCACCTTGTCGGACCGCAATACAGAAATTGGTAGAAAAATTCGAGCTGTCGGGACAAGTTAGTGATGAGAAGAATAAAACCCGTGCACGTCGCTCAAGAACAGCCGAGAATATTGCTGCTGTAGCCGAAAGTGTTGAAGAAAACCCAGGTTTGTCCATTCCTCGTCGTTCTTTGGAAGTAGGCATTCCACAAACGTCATTACACCGTATTTCGCATAAAGTTCAGTTAACACAAGAACTCAAGCTGGCCGATCATCAACAACGTCGAGTCTTTGCTGATTGGGTCCTTGAAATGCATGAAAATGATCCGGAATTCCATCGAAAACTCATCTTGAGTGATGAGGCCCATTTCCACCTCGATCGCTTCGTCAACAAGCAAAAATTGTCGCATCTGGGGCTCGGAAATCCAAGAGTTATTGTTGAAAAGCCTCTCTATCCTCAACGTGTGACTGTTTGGTGCGGTTTACGGTCCCGCGGGATCATTGGACCTTACTTTTTCGAAAATGAGGCTGGAGCAACAGTTACGGTGAATGGATTGCGCTATCGACAGATGATTAATGATTTTAATGGCCGGAATTGGATGGTATTGATCTGGACAACGTTTACTTTCAACAAGACGGCGCTACGTGCCACACAGCAATGAAACCATTGATCTTTTACGGGAAAAGTTTCCGGACCGTGTTATCTCTCGAAGAGGTGATCACAATTGGCCACCGAGATCTTATGACTTAACACCTTGCGACTTCTTCCTTTGGGGTCACGCGAAAGAGAAGGTCTACGCCAACAGCCCAGCGTCGATTCAAGACCTCAAAGATGGAATTCGTGAGGCTATCGAGGACATAGGGCAGCCACTTTGCGATTTGGTTATGGAAAATTTCATGAAAAGGATATGGTCCTGTAGGCGTGGTCGTGGCATATCATCCTCTTTATAATGAAATAAAAATCCGATCATTTATCTAAAAAAATGGAATTTTTCTTTGAATATCAAAATAACACCTGTTATTGGAAAACCCTTCAGGTGGAAATTTTTTGGCAAAAACCTAGTTGATGCAGGAACTAAAATCACAATATCAATGCAATTGGGCTCTACGGCAGTTTTCAGTTGATCCATTATGTTATTGCAGAATTGTGTTAAATGAACGAGAAAGTCCATGTACAATATATGTAGGAATACCAAACTAGAAATAGAAAGACGTCTTTCATTTCCAAATTTCCAATTCATTAATAAACAGTAGAGTGAGATTCAGTTGACACTTTCGATACCCCACTAAATCCACAAAATTGCACTGTCTAGTGCGGCTTACCCAGGGATTACGCGAGTCAGTAGAACTGACACTGACAGTGTTTGACACCTACACAGGCTCGTGTAAACCCCTACTGACTATTCGTTTTTACTGACCAGTCTGCACTGACAAGATTTCTGACGAGTCAGTACGGACTAGTCAATGAACTGTCAAACGTACAATTAAGATGGCGGAAATTGAAAATAAAAGGTAGATGCTAGTGGAAATTTGTGTTTATATATCTAATCTTCTCTCTTTTGAGTGGGAAATGACTGAAAAGTGTTTAACATGCATTTTGTTGTTTATTTTGTAGAGAATAAGACGGATTAATGAAGAAATCGTTTGATATGCATATAGAAGAGGAATGTCTGTACCGCTTGACGACATTTTATTATGAACTGACTGGTCAATTGATCGAACGCAAATCGTTTTTTGTCAGTAAATTTGACAGACAAAATCAGGACAGTCCGTCAGCTCTATTGACTCGTGTAATCGTTGCGTTACACACGTGGGTGGCATCATTGGTCATTATTTCTTTTCAAATGACGCAGAAGCTAGTATTATGGTCAGTGGTCATGCGATCGTTACGGGATCACGGTAAATTAGTATTCAACAAGATGACGAGATGTGGTCTCACAGGAACAGGATGGCATTATGTGCCATATAGCGACACAAACCATGTATTTATTATTGAATACACGTTTTAGCAATATTCATGCCAGGAACAAAAACTCCTTAGCTACGTACGACAAAAAATTAATGTGCTTTCAATAAGTTTTTAGATAATTCCCTTAAAATCTTATTTTTAAAAGATCAAGAAAAAAAACGCATCTCTACGCATTTATCCTTCAACTTATCTAATCAGTAAATGCTTTTAGGATTCCATTTAAATTGTCATTTATATTGCTGGGCGCAGTTGATTCGACTTAACCTAAAACTGGGTAGCTTCCCTCCTGACGTGATTTATGTGCATTTTAATTAATTGAAGATTCCGCCCGACATTCTTGATTATCCCACCAGCACGGATATGGTGGTCCGAGAGGGAAGTAATGTGACTCTAAAGTGTGCTGCAACTGGTTCTCCAACTCCTACTATAACTTGGCGACGTGAAGGAGGTGAACCAATTCCATTGTCTGGAGGACAAGAAGGTATAGTACCTACATTTCTTTACGATCTCATGTATGTATGTACATATCTAATTTATGCATACATACAGAGACTTTCATTTCTAATCCTAATGACGTTACTAAAATTCCTTTAATTCCATCTCTATATTTTCAAATGCTCACAGTCATTAGCTACAATGGATCGATATTAACCATAGCAAGAGTGAATCGACTCAATATGGGTCCATATTTGTGCATCGCAACAAATGGTATCCCGCCACGCCAACAGTAAGCAAACAAGTAATGCTGATTGTCCACTGTAAGTTAATTAGTCATGTCTCATGTCTCAAGATACTTGGGGAGTCCTTTTTAATATACAAATTGATATCTATCCCGTTTCTAATAGTTCCACCCATGATCTGGATTCAGAATCAATTAGTAGGAGCTGCCACAGGCCAGACAATTACCCCTAGAATGCCAGTCCGAAGCCTTTCCCAAGTCGATTAACTACTGAATGGAGCACGACACAATCATTGTTCCAAGTAATTACGAGATTCTGATCTCCATGAATATTTTATTAACTCTGCGCGTACCAACTATACCGGGAAATGTTTGCTTTAATTACAGACGACCGCTTTGTACCTGATATATATGAGACCGGATATAAAGTCGTAATGAAGCTAAAGGTCAAATACGTGGACATTGGAGATTTCGGATCGTATAAGTGCGTAGCCAAAAAATCCCTTGGTGAAACTGATGGTGCTATCAAGCTATATCGTAAGTATGAACTTAATTTTTTGGTTATTTCTGCTTTTACTGGTGGGGGTAATTTGATTAGGGTAGAAGGGTGAGAAGAGGAATTTGGGGACAATAATTTCTCTTAGTGCTGGAATGGCAGTATAAATTTTACTTGCTTATTGATCTAATGAAATTTGTGACGATTGCAGATGTCGGCCGGTTTACTTATATGGGATATAACAGAAAATTGTTGAGGATTTTTTGAATTGCTGGTCTTTCTTAGAAATTACTACTTATACAATGGTTTCGATATTTAATCCGTTTATTCGAATCTATACTAATAAGTTGATATCTTGCATTGAACTGACTATTTGATAACTGGAAAAAACTTTCAAAAATTACAAAAATTACAAAATGTGGACATTGTGGAGCAAAAAAACATTGCGTGCAGGCACTAATTAGGTCAACAAAAAATTTCCTCATTTTTCATTTAAATTGCAAAAATTGCATACTTAGATAAATTTGTGTATGTGAGTCATTTTCAACTTAATTATTTTCTTAATTTTAAAAATCGAATGATGTACTTTGGTCGTAGCACCATTTCTGAGCATGTTTTGTTTGAAAGCTTTATTTTTTATAAGATTAAAAATAAAAATGTTACGTTATTATCAATTGTTTACTATAAAAATATCGAAGCTACATAGAAATGTAAGTCTGAAAATCATAAATGAAAAATTCAATAATTACAGATAAATCATAAAAATACAATAGAAATATTATAATAATGATAATATTAAAGAAATTAAGATAAAAACTAATAACGAAGGTAATAAAAAGAATAAGAAATTAAATATAAACAAAATGGATGAAGTTACTTAAACTAAGAAATACACCCTCCGAGACCAATTTGCTGAATCGTGGAATTATGATATTAAGACATCAGATTACTCCCACAGTTGTCTTCGCTGATCAAGTCTTCTAAATTCTATATATTCTGTTATTCCCTTACCAGCTTATTGGTTTTTGATTTGTGTTAAAACTTTGGTACTCAATTAGTTGCCATGGATAGTGGAGGAACAAACAGTTACCAGTGGTAAAGATCCGCATTTCGGACAAACTGATTAAGACCGAATGTGTCCGGAGTTCGTACACTAGGGTTTTAACAATCCCTTAGTCATGCAACCCTCGACATTGCTTGGATCACAGCAGGTTTTATTTGTTACTAGGGAGAATTCGTCAGCGTTGCCTGGCGATAATATAGATGCTCCACTTCGCTTTCTCAGGCAGTGCCTAAATATATAGTTAAAACGAATTATTGTATGGCAACACCGGGAAGGGATTGCCGATTCGTATTTTTATATCCCTAAAAACTTTATTCAGACTACTACGAACATTTAAAATAAAAATTAATCAAATCGGTCCAGCTGTTCTCAAGTGATGCGACTACCAACGAACACAATTCATTTTTCTTTATATACATAGATTCAGAGCTGGGCGCAATACTTAAGTAAAAAAGACTTAAGTACTACTTAAAGTACATTTTCGTTACTTAAAACTTATTACTCAATACTTTTGAAATGCCCCTACTTAGTACTTAAACTTAAGTACTTGCTTCTATTTACTTGTTCTTAAGACTTAGTTTTGTACTTAAGTACCAAGATGCCTCGACTTGATCACATAACCACTGACATGTATAATATGTACTGACTACGTTAATAGCAATACACTGCTGACTCTTTCGGTCTAAGCAACTGAGAGACAACTGAAAACAACAAATAAATGTGTGGATTCGTCGAAATACGTGATTTTAAATTAATCATTTAGGATTATTACTGATAAGAACTGTTTTAACAAAGACAATATATTCATTAGAAACGCAGAGGAAATTCTAAATGTTTTATTAAAATTAATTTCCGAGATGCGTGCTCACTTTTTCAACTTCCCGCCAAGAATTTTTTCAATGTTGGCACCGACGTAAGAACTCTTTTGACACAAGCAATTGTTGTTCCACGTGAAACTGAAAAGTAAGCAGTCCATATTATAAACGTCAGTGGCCATAACCAAGGGTAAGCAAGCAATGTCTCGCTCTAATATAAAATCAACGATGCCTCGACCTGATGTAGGGAAGACCTCAATTTCTTCATAGAAATTTACTGGAAATTTTTTCCTTAGAATTGTTATGCATTATTGGATGCGATAATGGGTGCTTGGGCAGACCTCTAATAGTTTTTATGTGTGTAGCAATGAGAGGTGAAAGTTTTACTGTACCTGCAGCGCCGAAAACTATAAATAGTAGCCACTGGTTACTAAACATATTATAGTTTTCAAAAAGGAATTTATTTATTAATATCTATTAAATGAACTCGATAAATTTCATTATATTACTGCCAACGTACAAAGATCTAAAAAAGTGCTTTAAATAGTACTTCAGAAAGTACTCAGTACCTTTTATAGACTCAGTACTTAGTTACAAGTACTTTTCATACATGCGGTACTTGTACTTACGCTGAAGTACTCAGGACTTCGGTACTTGTACTTTTACTTAAGTACTTTTTCTTTGGTACTTTGCCAGCTCTGCATAGCCCGATAATATTGTTAAATTTAGAATTTGTTACCACTACTTTCTGTACATTCATTATACAGTATTGAACTGTAATTAAGTTTTACCCACTCAGTCCCTGCTGCATATAATTCCAGCATAATATGTAACCTGAACTTTTGCATACAGGTTTCGTTCAGCTTGAAGATCTCAAGTACTTGACTGACACCTTATAACTTCGAGGCTACTTTGGGTACAAATTTCATCAATAGCCGAGATTTTAGTATAAGTCATCTTACATATATATCGTAAAATCTGAATAACGAACGTATATGGTTCTCCATTTCCCAATCATAGGTGAAAACAATGTCTTCGAGGGTAGCTTTCTTAATTACAAAAAAACTCTTCCACAGTTAAACGGAAACCCACTGAATAATGCAAATATTTCAGCGTTTTACTTCACATCTCTCTCCCAATTTTGTACTTGTAGAAGGTGAACTTTTATAATATTCGCCCCATAATTTCTATGAGATTATTTCGAGGGGAATACGCCAAGAAGACTTTTTAATCGCATCGCTCTAAGGCAGAGAAAAAAAAATATTAATCGGATATCTTCAGAGAAATGGTCGTGAAAAATATCGCTTTTATACGAAAGAAGTATTCCTCGAAAACATAAATTTTATCTGTTTCTGCACCTAAAGAAATATTTTTTGTTGGAAAAGTTTCTGTGTAAGTACATCTATAACAGGTTGCCAGAAAAATCTGATTTTAAAGCATCATTTCGGGTATTAGTTATACACGTAACAATCTGAAATCGTTATTACTTTTGCCAAAAACGATGTAAATAAAAAACTTTGTCGTTTTATCCCCAAACATGTTCAACTCCTAGAGACTTGAGACCGAAGAGAGATCTGAAATTCATGTTCGAAATAATTTCATTGTTTGGTTAGAATTACTTTCTTCCAATTATTTTGTTATTGTTGTTTTGAGATTGTTTAAACTCTGTGTTATGTAGATAAGTACATACATAGCAGGACATTTCGATTGAATATACAAAGATGTTTTTTAAATTTTTGTGTAATATAATGAGAAGTTACAACGTTGAGTTGTATATTCTGCTTTCAATAGAAGTAACATAAAATTGTTATGAGGGCGGTTCGAGGACCTAAGGAGTAAAGATGAAGCGAATAAAATTGTTTCATGACTATGTAGGTGAAGTCATCTTATATGCTTCGCTTTTTTCTCTCTAATTTGACGTTACCTCGTAGTAGGCATTACTCCCATTTCAATATTCACCATACTGACTTACAGAAGGCACAACTTCAGAATAACGATAAATCTCATATCGATATGTCAAACAAGCTTTAAAAGGGTTAAACCGTGCTTATAGTGTAGAAGCTAGTCCAGTCCAGTCCCGTGGAACACATAATAGAGAAACACTCAAAAAATTTCTTAGGAATTCCTTTGGAGCATTGTATTCTTGTGTACTCTTGGCTTGGGTTTTGCAGTTGTGATATATATATTGTTTGGTAATTCACATCCATTGAAAGAGTAAGAATGGATCAATTAGAATTGGTCTTGAATCGACTATGCTACTGTTGAAGATATTTTCTCCTTACGCTGTGAGAAAAAATAGGATCGTTCATTCTAGAACAAATAAAAGAGGACTGAATTTTGGTAAGATTTCAATATCCTTCAAATAGAACTCCGAAAGGAATAATTCTGTAACAAGCATACGGCAGTGAGATGGAATTGTGCATCAGCGTCCTATTTTATGATATGGAGTTCAGATCTGCGCGACCTATGCGTGTTTGTTATTTGCTTATTATTTAAAAACAAAAAAAATTATTAAAAGGCAGCGAACTGATAAAATTAATTAATGTGCATTTTTAAAGAAATATTTTACAAACTAAACGTTGCTCCAAAAATCAAAATTATCTAAAACTCCCGTCGCTAAAGTGATTTTAAAGTGGTTTTCCAATAAGAGGTGTTATTTTGATATTCAAAGAAAAATGCCATTTTTTGAGATAAATGATCTTTATTTCATTATAAAGAGGAAGGTATGCCGTTAATAATGGAAGATAATATCAGCCAAATTACCACCACGACGACGCCTACAGGACCATATCCTTTTCATGAAATTTTCCATAACCAAATCGCAAAGTGGCTGCCCTATGTCCTCGATAGTCTCACGAATTTCATCTTTGAGGTCTTGAATCGACGCTGGTCTGTTGGCGTAGACCTTCTCTTTCCCGTGGCCCCAAAGGAAGAAGTCGCAAGGTGTTAAGTCACAAGATCTCGGTGGCCAATTGTGATCACCTCTTCGAGAGATAGATAACACGGTCCGGAAACTTTTCCCGTAAAAGATCAATGGTTCCGTTGCTTGTATGCCACGTAGCGCCGTCTTGTTGAAAGTAAACGTTGTCTAGATTAATACCATCCAATTCCGGCCATAAAAAATCATTAATCATCTGTCGATAGCGCAATTCATTCACCGTAACTGTTGCTCCAGCCTAATTTTCGAAAAAGTAAAGTCCAATGACCCCGCGGGATCATAAACCGCACCAAACAGTCACACGTTGAGGATAGAGAGGCTTTTCGACAATAACTCTTGGGTTTTCCGAGCCCCAGATGCGACAATTTTGCTTGTTGACGAAGCCATCGAGGTGGAAATGGGCCTCATCACTCAAGATAAGTTTTCGATGGAATTCCGGATCATTTTCATGCATTTCAAGGACCCAATCAGCAAAGACTTGACGTTGTTGATGATCGGCCGGCTTGAGTTCTTGTGTTAACTGAACTTTGCAAGCCTTAAGACCCAAATCTTTATGCAAAATACGGTGTAATGACGTTTGTGGAATGCCTAATTCCAAAGAACGACGAGGAATGGACAAACCTGGGTTTTCTTCAACACTTTCGGCTACAGCAGCAATATTCTCGGCTGTTCTTGAGCGACGTGCACGGGTTTTATTCTTCACATCACTAACTTGTCCCGACAGCTCGAATTTTTCTACCAAATTCTGTATTGCGGTCCGACAAGGTGCTTCACGACGACCCAAAAATGTTCGAGTTTTACGCACCGTCTCTGCCACATTTTCACCATTTTTATAGTGAATTTTAATAATTTCAGTGCGTTGCTGAATCGTGTATCGTCCCATTTTTTTTAATGGCGTAGTTTCTACTTGTCAAATGTCAAATAATTACAGCTCCAAAAGTGACATCTACCGAAATAGCGGGCGAATTAAAATAACACCTCTTATTGGAAAACCCTTTATAATTTAATCTGCGAAATGCTTTTAAAAATAAATTTCTGTCAAATTATTTGAGTTCAGGTTAATTAAAAAGAGGCGCTCAACTCATGATCATAGCTCAAAAGGATCCAGGCTTAGCTAAAACGGATATCTCCAGTTTTGGTAATTTCGGAATTCAAAACGAGTGCTCTTCTCTAATGATATGCCAATATTAAATAAAATGGACAAATGGAGCGAATATCAAGCCATCCTCAGATCCTAATACAACGGATTACTCATATGAAGGATGATCGCCTTTCCGACTGGGTAGATACAGGTATGATTTTGTAGACATTTCCGTTCTTTACAAGATTAAGATTCAACATAATGGTAACGAAAATATTAATTCTATTGGAAAATTTATAGGAAAAAAATTCTGGAGTATTCTTCTCAGTAAATGGAAAGAAAGATGTTTCCAAAAAGCATGATTTAAGTATTTTGTCAAGATGGCGGAACACACACGTAATTGGTCGACAAAATAGAACATTACACACACATCAGATTTTCCTCCACCCTTTACCGCACCTAGAAAGCGTCACTTAAGTGTAGGAGTAAACATAAGCTTTTGAACTAAACATTATTTTTCCTTCTGCGCTATCCCCGTAAGAACATGAGCTTCTAAATAGCTTCATCATATCTGAGGCCTATTTCAATTTCTTAAAAAATTTTGTTCACTACTCTAGACGGTGAAGACCTAAAGCAGTCGCTATTCCGAAAGTGGTGTGTCGCAAGCGCACTATTTGGTTCTTGTCATAGATGTTCTTTCGGTTAAAACCTCTTCTCACGGTGAAAGCTGTACAAATGTTCTAATAAAACCTTTCAAATATTTATAAGCTTTCCTCGAAAAATGTAATCCTTGCTGCGTTTTTCGCACTGGAACATATCCAGTGAAAATGGCTCAAAACAGCTTGTCCCCAACAGATAGTTTCTGGCAGTAGTTGGACTTTTTCACTGTATTTGCTTTGCTAAGAAAACGTGAAAAAAACGGAGAAATGGTTTTGGGTACAAATTGTGATTGGTCATTGTAAAGTCAAGCTTTTGCGCTTCTTAAATCCAATATGAAAAGTTTCTGTTGATGACGTGTTTTTTGATGAAAATAGTACTTAAATAAAAAAACGAGCTAAAATTCCGAAAGTTTAAATTTGTTGAGCGATAATTTCAAAACAGAGAGTTGTAAGAGAAAAGTTTATAGACCATCGGAAATCTCCAAAGATTGTTAATCTAACAAATTTCAAATCATCATCATTGTGTGTAACTTTCAGAATTAACATAGTGATCTATAAAAACAAACCGAAATAAGTCCCGTTTTCTCCGAAACCGTTAGATTTACCCCTCACTCAACCGTAGAATTTTTGACTTATCTAAGCATGACCTATTCATAGCGATCGGGTTCGAGACCGCTCACGAGACGCCCTGTATAGGTAGATTCATATTATAATATTTCGGTGAGGAGTAAGGGGGGATTGATACGGTAGTGTATAATATGGAAGAGGATAGACTGTAAAAGTCCAAAGAAAATTAAGTAAGAGGAAACGAGCAGGACCATGTTGAGGGGGAGTTCCAACCGACGATTCCTGGTACGGCAATAAGCTAGATGCATTTAATTTTGAAGTGATTGGGCCGAATTGGAGGATCTCGAGTGGAGGAAAATTTCAATTCAATTGATGGAAAATATGCATAACTTTTTCTGTTCCTTATTTATAGGCTTTCACGCGGGTTGCTGTAAAAATTCCAGTAAGGGATATTTGTGATTAGCAAGCTTTATTAGCATTACCATCATCATTAGCATCACTTAATTAAAACTCATATATTATCAGGTAGTACAATCAGACCCTGGTAGACATATCATGATGAGCTCATCAATGAGCTCCTCATGAACAATCAGATGAACGTACTGATGAAATTTATTCGCGTTTGAATCAAAACTGGGAAAAAAATCATTTATTTATTTATCCACAGATAGTGTGCATGAGATATTGCATCTCTTTCACTTATTTAGAAATGTATACTTTGCTTCTCTTTTATGCATTTTACAATATTAGATGAGCACTTCGATGAGTACAAAATGAGAGTCACGATGAGCTTATTAATGAGTGTCACGATGAGCTTATTAATGAGCATGTCAATGAGTGTCATGATGAGTTCGTAAATGATTGATTTCATATATTTTTCCGAATTCAACGCTGAGGCGTAAGGATATGGACATAACGTCTTGTTCAGCATATGGGCGACAGTCTTTCCGCGGAAAACAAATCAAAAAAATAATTTAAAATAAATAATATAAAAATAATTTAAAAATTTAATAAATAAATCACAAAAATCAATTCAAATTTGTTTAGTATATATAGAACAGTTTCATGATATCCAATGAGCCCTTCGATGAGATGTAATGAATGCTCATCAGGAGGCTCATCGGGACTTAATTTTCTATATGTTTCTTCATGAATTACAAACACCTTGATGCTTTTCAGTCAAATTAGTATTGGTTTACATAATAACTGCCCCTTGCTGGGCAAGAGATAAACCAATAAATGTTTTTTGCTCATATTTGTACGTAAAATAATGAGAAAAAATAAATTTCTGACAAAAAATGAAATCTATCCGTGTAGAAAAGTATAATGAGCTACCTCTATAGTCTATTGACGACGACGACGACGGCATCAAAATATGCAAAATACTGCGAAATACGATTTTTCACATTTTCAATTTTTCTTTCTACATAGCTCACTTTGAGGGTAGACAATAATCTGGCTCTTCACCACCCCGAATTTTCTACGTCGGATTTAATAGAAAAAGTATGAAAAATAATAAAATAAAAATAAGAAAAAAGTTAAAGAGGTTGTCCTCCCACCCAACATCTGCCGTTCCTCAAAACAACATGTGTCCGTGTATATGAAAAAGAAAAAGAAGTTGCTATAAAAAATATGGGGAAAAAACATTTTTTTCTGTCATAATAATTGGATTGGCAGGCACAATAATTTTTTGGGCTGAACGAATACCGGCTTGAATAGTCGTTAAAATTATAAAAAATATGTTTTGCTCCAATTTGTTGTTTTCATTTTTATATTTAATTTCTACTGATACCATTCAGGTTATTCGTGTAGCGAGAATTTTAGATGACTTCCCCAAGCATTTTTTGGCGTTTATTTTATGAAAGGAGATAGGAAAACTGTTGATAGTTATCCTTTCTGGGAACGTTCTATCTAAACCGCGTACAGCCTACAGGTGAAAACACCATCATCTGAAATGATATGCGATTCATATGTGCATTCGTTGAAAAAACTTTCAATTTTTATTTACAACACGCTTCGTTAGGATATTTTTTTCATTTTAATAGCTTTTTTATGCCATGGTGTAGTTTGGGTTTTAAGGGTTTTTTGTGAGGAAATCGAGAACTAATTTATTGTAGAGTTCAACATTCATGCTTTTGATTGTATACATATATATATATATATATACATATATGTTAGAGGAAATGGGGGAGGGAGTACCCATAGGTACTACACTTTATTCGAGAATCTATGTACAAATGAAAAAAAAAATTCCAGCAATTCCGAGTTTGTTTGATTCTTTGTGAATCAGTTCTAAAAAGGTTCCTCAGATGGATGCGCAACAAAGTGTTCAAGTTTTTTACTAATTGCATCTGTGAGGGCTAGAGGGCACCATTACTGCTGGATATGATTTTTTTTTATTAGTAGTACGTATCTTTTACTTTTATCGGATATGTAAGTCTATTCAAATCATTAGGAGTGTGAGGAGAGACATTGATTGTGCTGCTCTAGTTTTTTGGATGATAAAGAAATCATCGGAATTTTGTTTTTTTTTTTTGTTCTTTTTATTAATTTTTTCGAAATACGCTTGATCCAATAAATACTGAAAGCATTGAGCCCATCGCGCCATTGCCGCCCTGAGAGCTGATTAATATCAATGCGCACATTTTATCGTTCATGAAAGGAAATAAAAGCTACTGGACTGTAGGACGGATGAGTCATTCATCATCGCCATCTGTTGCATTCTTTTACAAATACAAATTCGAATCAAATCAAAATCGCGGAAAAAAATAAAATTTTACTTAATAATAAAGTCTAAATATTTATTCAATTTTTCCTATAATAACTATGTCTACTGAACACTACCCCAAACAACCAAAGAACCAATTGAAATCCAGTCCGATGGAGAATTTACGCTTGACACAGCAGACCTTTTCAAACATCCACAAATCAAAATTTCGATTCAGTCAAGTGTAAATGAACGAAATCTTAAAATTCATAAGCTTCGAATTTGTGAACATTGGATCTGATAATAATTATATTGTTACAATTTCATACTTATGGTGAAGGGGGTGGTGGGACGCGACTGCAACAGCTGGTAAAGGGGTTGAAATTCGATTGAAAATGTTAATAACATTTCGTGCGATATTTTGTTCTGTTTTGTTTCGTACACGTCAACTTTGGATTTCAATCCAATTTTCAAGAATTGCAAATTAAACAGACGCTCGTTGCATAACAATGTCGGGCTAATCTAGTTGTTGACTTTTCAGCAAACATCAAGTGGGTGGAATGTGCAGGCGAAGGTAATTTTGGATTTCTAGAATATATAGACAACAACTTCACTGATTTCGAGAATCAGGTGGATTTCACTCCTTGCTGATTGCTGAGTTGGTATGAAAGCCCCGCTCATCCTTAATTAAAGGGAATAAATTTTGTAATAAAATTTAATTGTGGGTACCTACAGATTTTACTTCGTTTTTTGGTTTGCTTTTTTTTTTTTTGTACCCATATTACACATGAAGCGAGTATGTATTTGAAGTTTCATTTTATTTCCTCCTATAGGATTTAATTAAGTCAGACGATGTGAAGGGCAACGCCACAGTATGAACAGTTACAAGTTTCAAAATTCTTTAATTCAATTTTGATTTGAAATTACGTTTCGTGGTCAAAATTATCATTCAATTGTGATTTAAAAATTCCTTTGCCCATTTAGGATTTGTAGCATTTTAAGGCCAAAATTGCGATTTTTTTTTAATTCATTTTTGTTATTTAAAATTATCTCTATGATACCCACCATATTTATGGCGTGTTAAAAGTAAAATTTTATTTTTCAATTACATATATAGAATTATATCTCTGCCCCTCCACTCCGGAATTTGAATCACTAAGTTCAAAGTTTCGAAGAAAAAAATCCGTCTGACATAACCAGCCCAGTTTTAAACTGGATGTTGTAAAACATAAAGAAGAATCGCTTCATCCTTCAACACGGAAATGGACTCCTGCCGAAAGATCTCACAACTCCTAACCAACATCAAAACGGATATCTATACCGGGCAACATCCACTCAAAAGACACACTAATTGTCTGTTCTTTTCCACTATTTAGGTGCCTTGAACACCATGCTTCCAGAAACTTGAATAAATTTTTCTTAATGACTATCTGATACCGTTTTTTGTGAGCTCTTGGAATTGTAGCATCATTTGCATGATTCAAGGTATCTTTTATAAAAACAAAAAAAAATTATTTACTTAAAGCCATCCTCCATGATATGACCACCGGTGACATAGAAAACTTAAAGCAGCTTCCAAAGCAAGTCTGATGTTGCACCTGAGACCATTTCTTATTATATCCTAGATGAATACACGCCTGTCATTTCGTATGGTCACCCATCTGAGGAAGTTTAATCTTTGAAATGGTTTTTCGCATGTATTTCTAGAACGATTCGTCGGACAGAAAAAAATAATTATAGCCGATTTTATAGGATTTCTTATTCTGAAGAGTTTTTCGGTACATTAAAACCATATAAGACTTATCGTTTTCACAGTATACGTAAAAATCCTAAATTTTTATATAGCAACACCAAGAAGGCGTTGCCCGATTTAGTTCGTCTTTGAAACTATATCAACTATTTTTACGACAACACTATGTACAAAATTTCAGCTCTCTGATTTGATGCGTTGTCAGATAATGTCAATATATGTAGTGAAAAACGAGATTTTTGTATACCAACCCTACGAAACAGTTACCCCATTTGTCCCATTTGCGAACTTAATTTTACTTTGCAAAATTTTAGCTCTCTAAGTACAACTCTTCTCGAGTTATCATGAGGACGGACCGACATGCAAAAATCAAAATAACTTTTAATTTTACGGAATGACAAAATTAGTATAACCTACTGATGTCAGCTAGGACATAAGAATAAGTTGTACACCCACGCATAATATTAAAAGTTATTTTGATTTTTGCATGTCGGTATGTCCATTCGTCCGTCTGTCTTTCCGTCCTCACGATAACTCGAGAGCGCGTTCACTTAGGGAGCTGACATTTTTTAAGAAAAAAAGTAAGCTTATATTCGAAAATGGAATAAATCAGGTAAATCCTTCGTAGGATTGCCATACAAAAATTTAGTTTTTTACGACATATTTAAACATAACCTGACAACGCGTCGACGAAAAAAGCTGAAATTTTGCACACTGTGTTTTCAGCGGCAAATAAAGCTCCAAAGAACGAACTACTTCAAGCAAGCTCTTCTTGGTGTTGCCATATAAAAAATTAGGTTTTCCCCATATACTGTAAAAGCGATTAGTCCCAAGCGTTTTAATTGTACTGAAGAGCTCTTCAGAGTATGAAATCCTATGAAATTGGTTATACCCATTTGTTCTCTCCGATGAACCGTTCTAAAAATATATGCGAAAATCCACTTCAAAAATCAAACTGGCACAGATGGGTGACCATACGAAATTATACGGGCATTCATCTAGGGTATCATAAGCATTTGTCATAGACCAATTCTAGATTTTTACTTGTTTCCATACACAATTTGACTGGTCAAATCAAAATTGGTTCAGTTATACAAGACCAGCCTTGAGGAATTGAGTACATAGCACAAGGTTACCCTATGCTGGGTATCTGGCCATAAGGATATCTCAGACAACGAGATGGCTGATGAGTTGGTCAAAAAGAGCTCGGCAATAGTTAGTTCAGCAGCGAGGATCCCGATCGGAGCTTTAAAAGAGAGATCATCAGGGACGCCTATCAAAAGGCAAGCCTCTGGTTCATCCACAGGGAAACCTGCCATATTGTGAGGAAATTGTGACCTGCATATGACAAGAAGAGGACAAGAGAATGGCAGCAGAACAAATGCCAGGAATCTAGTAAGGGCCATGACAGGTCACTGGGTCATAGCAGACCATGCTAGAACTGTAACGATTCCGAGGAAATCAAATCCGTCCAACAAGCACATTATGAGTGCCACGTTCTGATAAATAAAAGAAATATACTATGCTATGCAATACTTCTTTTCAAGTCTCGGAGTGCTGCAAAGTAAAGAGTTTAGATGTATCCTGACATTCCTGAGGGAAGCAGGATGGGTCTAGGGAGATTTTAAAGGTTGTCCCATGTGGTCAACGGACACAATGGACGCGCTGGAGGTCTAAGTGGAACAGGCGAGGTACTTCTAACGGCACCCCTCTTACCTAACCTAACCTAACTTACACAATTTGAGGGAGTAGTGCAGACCACTTGTAATAAAAAAATAAATAAATAATAACAAGTAGGACTTCAGGAACACAATTTATGTTGTCCATGATTTCATTGCACCAATTTTAAACAAACTTTTTGATCTAAAATTACCTTTAGAAGTAGGTACGATGTACTTAAAAAATGGTTCCCATTAAAGACGCAATTTTGCATCTTTTTTTTCATAGTTTTTGCATAGTCTCCCAAGTTTTAAAAGTATTCTATTAGAAAAAAGCCCCTCCGTCCTTCCACAGTATTGATATGCACCAAGTTTTTTCGTCCTACTTTACTTATCTACATAAAACCAGCTAAGAACTTTTGGAATATTTTTAATCTTGGGAGAGGGGAATAAAAGGGTAAAGAAATCAAAACGTCAAAAACGATTTATTTTGATTAAACGACCATTTTGAATACTATGCCCTTACCAAAAGGGAGAGAGAGTGAGATAGAGTACCAGGAAGAGGAAAAAAGGGAAGGTAAGTGATATGTGAATGATAATATAGAAAGGAATTTTTCTCGGATAGCTTGATATCAGAAAGTTTTGCTCGTCCGTGAATACTTAACAACGGCATCTCATTATTAAAACGCGCCTCTTGTAATCCTCATCGTCGTTGTCGTCGTCGTCGTCGCCAAACTTAGAAGCGATTAAAACTTTTGCACAAACTTTCGCCTCTACAAGGGGCTCCAGTTTATTTGGCATCTCTTTTGTTTTATAACGTGACGCTTTAATCGCTTCCTTGGGACTTTTTTTTGTTATTTTATTTTTTGTCATTATTCTTGTAGTTTTCTTCTTAATAATAATTATAATGAAATAGTTTTTATTTATTCATATATTCCACCCAAAACTGTGATGACAACGATTGTACCGACACTTCCATTAAACACAGTACCTGCGGTTCACAAAGGTTCAAACCATAAAGGTAAGTAATTCTTCCTTTCTTTCCGATGTCCCCTTAATGTCATATTGAATCCTTTCCAACTCCTACAACTATTTAGGAAAGTTTCTAATAAGTATGTGTGTGTATGTGTCTCTTACATGGCTATTGCGGTTGTGATCTACCAACACTTGAATTTCCTGTGATAGCACATGAACTTGGAGCGCTATTCTTTACTTCCAAGTTTAAAATTTAAAGGAATTTAATGCAGCTGTGTTTGAAGTGCAATAATCAGCTGGCATACATGGAAGGAAAATTCTGGATGTACCTAGCTAGATGTCTCTATAGATAGGAATGATGACTATAAGCATAGATGGCCATCTTATGCCATCTATGCTATAAGTCTGTACATATATGTATGTATGAAGAAGATGTTGGACCACAGTTGGATAGCGTGATGTGGTTATCATTTTATGACAAACATTCAACTAAAAATAAATTTCTTCTGTCATAGAAAACAATTTTCTTGTCCTCTATATTCGGGATTACGTAGTATATATAGAATTTTACTTCACATTAACATTTGCTGGAATCCAACCGTTAGCCTATAACCGAAAATGGATATCACTGTACCATTAACATAGGAGTGTGGCTAATTCATATTCGACTAAGACTTTTCTCTCCACATGAATTAAGCACCCAGAGACAGGTAGCAACTGCTCATATACAAAACTATTCCCCATGGAACATTCGTAAATGTTACAGTGCAATAAAACTTCAGCAATAAAATTTGCCAAGGTAATTGTCAGGTAATATGAAATTAGGAGCCATGTAGCAATATTATACGATGGCTGTATATTTTGGAGCTATATATGCATTAGCATACGTACTAGGTACATGTATTATAAATCAGCTCAGCTGCCCTTCGCACTACAATTCATTTTCTCTCTCTCCATCTTATTCTCTATCTCACTCTCTGTTACCATACAAATATACTCAGTCTTTAGTCCTACATCTTTTAGCCTAGTACTCATTTTTTTCATCGTCTGTCATTATATTTATAACCCAGCTTAAGGCCAAGACATTTTTATTACTCTTTAGTCACGTGACTATTATAACATTCTCCTGCCCCATAGACCATAGTATGCCACTCAACTCAATCCAAGTGAGTGGCTTTCTACTATGGGAGCTGCCCTTGTCACTACCAGCCAACTGTAGCTGGTATAAAAATCCCAAGGAAGCAATTTTATATTGAGAGTAAAATGGTAAGTGAAAGACAGTACAGGCAGCAGCTTTATAGCTTTGCAATTATATTTGAAAAGTGATGAGGGTGGTAGGTATATAAGGGAGAAGTGGGAAATTAATTTGTATGGTGACGATGGGTAAATCTAGGTGCATAGAGTCTATATCAAGTGCATCCCCATGGAAGTAATTTCATTACAAAATTGTAACAATGTTTTATAGTCATGCTATTACAAAAATGTTAAGTGAGTTATCACGCTTCAACTACATTCGAACACCTCGAAATTTGAGGGGACTTTCGGGGTTAGTAAGAGTTTTAATTAGTGTTGCAGGTACCCACCCGACTATTATATATTGAAACAAAAGTTTTTTTTAGATGGCTACTGCTTTTAAGAAGATTGTTTTATCGATATAATGCACGCAAAATCGCGTGTTTTCTAATTATATACATAAATTTAGGTATATAAGCTGAAAGTATTTATTTACATGAACTTTCTGATTATAATGCGAGATGGTTTTGAAAGGAAAAAATCAAAAAATATAATTTACAAAGCAGAACAGATTATTATTACCTGTAATAAATATATATTTAGTTTTTCAAAGAATGAGGATGAGAATTTAAAATGTTTCATTACATGCACTCTCTGCACGGACACGGAGGAGCTCTACGTGACCGTATATACGTTATTTTGGTTGTAAAGGAAAAACTTAAATTTTTACTACATTGTGGTGTACTTGTTGAATTCAGAGCTACTTTGGCAGCACTATTGGGAAAGTTTCTTCCAGTGTCATACTTATTTGATTGATTGATTGAATCAGAGGTTTAGGACCCCCGGGGATCCCCCGAACGTAGGCCAAATCAAAGCCCATTGTTTACCCTCCAGACCCATGAGCAATCGCTCATAAGTCCCAATCGGACGCACCTATAAATTTCAATATTGGCCCCCGCCTGCCTTGCCGGCGTCGTATAAATCATCCAGGAGGTGTGAGCCAAGGAATCTGTAACGTATTCCTGAGAGTGACAAAGAAAGTGGATCACTGTTTCAGACTCTTCTCCGCAACCCCTGCATGTAGGATTCTCAACAAGTCTCATCCTGTGAAGGTGACCCCTGAGAGAAGAGTGCCCAGTGAGGACGAACATCAGAGTTCTCAGGGTTAGCTTGTTAGGTCCTAGGAGCTTATTTGTTTGTTTTGAGTTTGGTTTACCCAACAGTTCCTTTGTTGTTCTACTCGAGGGATCTTCTATCCCAAGGCGTTTTGTTTTGGTGCAATCCTGACTGTAGACACAAATGACGTGAGGATAATTACGCGGACGATGACACCGGGTTACTGTAACACGGATTATATCGGCAAACTATCACAAAATTAAAAGAGTTACCTTAATTTTAATAAGAAAATATTTAATAAGGTTTCTTTCCGTATGTGGTAAAATGAAGATAATAGCAATATATTCTATAAATCAAGCTTTCATTAGCTTCCTCAATAACACATTCAAAATCAACTTTAGAAACATAACTGTGATATTTTTGCTTTTTATCTTTTTGACTCTGGGTCATATATACCCGTTTTGACTTGAGGGACGCGTATTTCGCTGCGGAGAGGCTTCGCACTGAGAGCACTGGCGGTACAAGTAGAGAGGGGTTGTATTAAAAGTTACACAAACTTTCAAATTATACGGTCTGTGTGAAGAAAAAATATCAGCGCAATAAATTGGTTTGGGATAACATGACCCAGCGTCATTGGCGTCGGGTTAAGTAAGGTATATAGTAAGGATTGCCTTTGGTAAGCGTAAATTTATTGGAATGCTATTTTCCTGTGTGGATAGTAGTTTAGGCTTTATGGAAAAAATCAATGCCCAGTCACTTTTCCGTACGAATTAATATAAAATACTTTAGAGAATCGGACTAGTACTCACACTTATAGATTTCTGTTTCATGGCTTGGGAAGGATTTCTTATTTCTTGAAGGTTTTGGATGAACACATCGCTATAACCATTAACATCTGGTCAATTATTTCAATTCTGCAACATGTTGGTAGAAAGGAACGGAAAATGGGGGGAGAGGGGGGGTTGAAGAAAATTATTGCACTATATGTTTCACAATATTTGCGCTCATGTTTTGCTGGGTGACGTATCTTGAAACATTTAGGATTTTTCTTCTTGGCTGGCTATTCAAAGTGAGAACAGATATGATGCGAGCATTTTTACCTTAGAGTTTTTTCTTTATTTATGAAACTAGAAAACTAATTTTGTAATTTTAATTAAAGAACGTATTTTCTGCATTACAGAGAAAAATTTCATCTACAAAACTAGCATGGATCTCCTTGCTGTATATGTGCTCGTAGGAGCAACGTCCAGATTATGGAATTCTTTAGATATGCTGAGAGTTAAAAGCAAGTACATTAAATTTCTATATTTGCCGAATGAGGTTACAGATATACATATCAGAAGCCCAGGAAACAGAAACACAACCACTAACAAATTAGCAAAAGCCATAGAAACCAAAAAATCAAAATCATCGTGAAATTTGTATTACTGAAAACCTCCTATCACTTGCCATAAGAGTATAAGTCGCCCGATCGACCACAACTTTGACAAATCCCAACTGGGAGAATTCTTCTGGTCCCAACTTCTCACATTTACAAACAAATTACCAAAATAGTATTGCCCACATGGAACTATCAGTTAGGCATAAATTTAAGGGAATTCAAAACAAATTAACTGCACGTTATTCAATTTTGGCAACACTTGTGGAATTCGAATTTGTGCAACTTTTTAGAGTAAAAATTTGAGTGGATTTTAGCTGTTATTATTCTATTTGATACTGATCTTCAGTTTATTAGACTCCTTCCAAAAACACGTGCTATTATTATACAAAAACCATCTCCATCGTCCCGACTTTTGACATTGTTATTTCGCCTGTGTTAGGTCACTTCATTTCGCTAATTCTAAGAATTTGAAAATTCTAGCATTTCATTTGTCTTTCTACTCGGACCAGCTAAGGTTTTACTGAACATTCTTACTTTTATTTTTCCTAATCGTAGGTAGTAATTCCGTTCTTTTATCCATGGTCGTCATCATGTTATCTGCACGTAACTCAAACCACAGACCACAACAAGAAAAACCTCAAAAACAATCGCTTTGAAAGCTACATATGTTTTAAAACGAGCTAATCGCCACTTAATAGAAAGCTCTATACATGCAACCTCTCTTTGTTTCTCTTGTCCTATCTCTATCTCTCCCTCTCTTTCTACAGAATTATGTCACCTAAATTCGTTGCAACATTCATTACTGATAGTTTTCTTTGGTTGAATAAAAAGTTAAAGAGCTTTGAAAAAACAGTGATTTAAGCTTATATCGAGATTTTCTTATCTAGTTGTACGTTATCTGTGCTCAAAGGTTGCTTGAGACTCTTTTGCGTCGTATATTTTTCGCTAAACATATATACCAGATGAGTATCCAACAGTATCCAATGATGGCTGAGGTTATCATTTCTCATTTTTGATAAAAAAAAGCACCGTGTTTTTTATATTTTTGCTAACATTGAAAGTGTTGCATGGAGATATTTTAAAACAATTTTATGACGGCTGAAAAGACACTGATTTACTGAATTTTCCCGATTTTCCATATTTTCCAGACTTTTCCTATTACTATGAAATTTTTTTAAAAAATTACATGCATTTTCCCCGATTTTTCATACAAGTTTTCATGATTGCTGAAGAGAAAGTATTGATGCCAGTAGGACGGAAAAAAATGATTCCGAATAGCTTATAAAACTTATTTGTCGGAACATTTTCCGGAAAAGTCGGAAAATTCCGGAAATTCCAGAAAAATTGGAAAATTCTGTACTTTTCCTGAAACAGATCTGTCACTAATCATATCGATGAAAGTCCGATGATTTTCTCGCTTTTCCGGGTTTTCCAAAAAAGCAATTTTATGCAACTGAGTTCGCTCTACAGCTTTGTCTTAGGTTGTGAAACGCTCAAACGCTTCCTTGGTCGGAAAAACTACGGAAAAGCGTTTTACATGAATTTTCCTCGATTTTTTCAGCAAGTTTTCACCATTGTCGGAGAGAAAGTAATTATACCAGTTGATAGGGAACTTGATCCTGCATAATTCAGAAAACTTTTTTACTGGAAAATTTTCTGGAAAAGTCGGAAAATTCCTGAAAAATTTTTCGTAAAAATCGGAAAACTCTGCATTTTTCCTGAAACGGATTTATCACTAATCAAATTTGTACCGACTTTTCAAATGATTTTTCCCGATTTTCCGGGTTTTCCATGGAAATTTCCGGTTAAATTTTGATAGATTCAATTGTCACGCGACATGAACCTGTGTGCTCGCTGTGATGACGAAAAGTGGGATTAGGAAACGGACACCGATAAATATTTTATATTGTAGGTGCGTAGTTATATATATAGTAAGAAAAATAGTCTGTCGTAAGCTAGCAGATGACTTCAGTCCCTCAAAAGAAGACAACGCTGTGTTCATATATGTACAGTAATGCATATGCAAAAGAAGTGCATTAATTTTATTATGAGCTATTTTAACCGAAGAAAACTGGTTTAGTGAATAGAAAGGTGTTGGCTTATGATAAATGTAAGACGACCTAATTGTTGATAATTAAATACAAAACTTTAATTGATTTGACTGAGACGTTTTGGTGTATTTATCAACCATATTCCCTCGAGACGGCGCGGCGTATCATCTCATCTAGTTTTCCTTCCTTCTTTCTATAAGTAAACAATAATTAGTAAACACACTCCTCTCCTCTTAGGAGGTATTGTGGTCTAAGCTAAAAATTTCGGATTTACTTACCTTTTTATTTAGTTTGACTTCTATTTTTTTTTAAAACCGTAAACTGTAGACCTTCTTCTTTAATTTAACCTTTTACTCCTATGTATACCCTAACTGTAGCCGTTGAACAGTGATTAGCTCACAACCTATTCAGTTCTAACCGAAATTAGTCGATAATTTTTTAAATGACCTCTTTCAATCACTAAGGGAATAAATTATCTTTGAAAAGAGATATGAGAATAGAGTTAAGAGTTAAAGAGTTCCTCTCTAACGGCTAGATATAGCATGTAGAGTATAATAAGTCAAATTAAAGAGGGGTCTACAGTTTACAGTTTTTGTAAAAAAAAAAGTAATGTTAACTACCTTCATGCATAAAAAAAATTAAAACAATACGAAATTTTTAGTTTAGGCCACAATTACTCCTGAGACGAGAGGAGTACGGGGCTGGTTGAGTAGCCTTTGCAAAAGCTATGAAGTTTTGCATGCAATAAGCTTTGGCGGTGACCGTACACCCCGTACTTTTTAAGATACGGGTTGTTTTGTTGAATACTAGATTTTTTGTTAATCACCATGTAACTCCTAAACTAGAAACGGCCCGCCATTCAATTTTTTTTCTTGGTGAGTACTATCACCTCCTACTCTATGGACCCTCCAAGTGAAAGTAACCTGTAGAGTAAATTCTAACCATAATTATTTAGATAATTTTCTTCCCAAAATTATTCCATATCATGGAGAGTTAACATTTACAGTAAATTGTTGCAAAAGTCACGGTTAAGATTCAACAGTAATAAAATCAAAAGATGCTTGTGATTACAAATTCATCATGTCCCGTTGGCACATCTTGGATCATCTCTCAATGAGGCATCCCACACTTTTATTCTTGATGTAGTATGCAAACAGGTTTTTTAGGGAAGTGTTGAAAAGACGCAAAGAGATATCTCGCGCTTACATTGTTCTGATTAAAATCTCCGACCTTGACAGTGTATCTATAGCTATGCCTATGAATAAGTACTTTCCTTAAATATCTGTTTTCAGTTTCCATACAAAAAAAAACTTTAAAAATATCTTAATTCCTCAGAAAAACAGAACGTTTTTTTTTTTTATTAAGAAATAATAAAAAAAAATTGGAGCTTACTGTTAACATTATGTTGACAGACAGACAGATTTCGTTTTCATGTTTTTCCCACAACTACCACTTCGGTGTTGTGTTTTCTTAAATATTTTGTTATGGCTAAACTCCATGCTATGAAGAATGTGTTCCTTTAAAAGTTAGAAGTTGATGACATCTCGAAAAAAACAGTTGCCTTTCTGGTATCTAAGTAGAAGGACGACATACTTACAAGGTAAAATGTTTACCTCCCATATCCCAAAAGCCTTGAAATCTCTGACTCGTATAAATTGATGCACTTAAGTAAGTACTTGCACATTTTCTATCTGAAATACCATCAACAGAAACACATTTAGATTCACGAAACATTCGCATCCAAAAATATCACGTTCAGCTGACGCGTACTAAACAAGACGAAGAGTTGTGGAACACACTTAAAATGGAGTGTGAAAATGTAAGGGTTCATTCTGTACGCGCCACTACCCTTTCCATTATATTCATCCTGAATCCCAGTTAGCAAAAAGTTGAAGGGAAGAAAAAGCTGGTTGTGCTCATAAAGCAAAAGCGATAAATTTCTATTTTTAAGGACACAAATCATTTGTCTTTGAGTTAAAGCCTTACATAACCTTCTAAGAAGGTCTTAAGACACTTGCCAAGGACTATATTTGGTACTTCTTACAAAATGACGATGCCGGGCAGAATATGAAATGCTTGATATAAAAATGGGAGTCATAAAACCCAAAGAGTAATGAAAGCCCAGTCGGCCTGGGCAGAGTTTTTATCCTTGTACGGTTCAATTTTTATGTTTTTGTCTTGTCATCTCTGTTGAGAAAGTTGTGTTTTTTTTCTGTACGAAATGGGAATTTCTTCTATTTGTTCCATACACTACCAATTGCTCCATATCAAGACTTCAAGAGCTCCCCAAGGAGAGGTTCCTTTATTTAACAAACGTCTGACACAAAAGAATGCGAAATTCCTTCGATATAAGATAAAGTCCTTTTGTACTGTAGCAAAACGATTCATTCAGTCACTGTTTCTTGGGTGTTAAAATTCCTTCATAAAGGTCTTGGGTTTGCGTGCTGGCGTTGCCGGAAAAATTCTTTCTGACAGATTTTGGTGACGATAAGGTTTCGAAATACGAAAGTCATCCGGTGAAATTTTACGAGATGTAAAAAACACCCACAAACGAAAAATAGAATCTAAAAAAAAACTTAAAACTGTTAACAAATTCAGAAAGAAAATTTACCACTAAGTCGTTTTGGATTGCCTCAATGTGCAGTGAACATTGTTTTCTGCACAGAAGAAAGTTTTTTGCCTTCTTGTTATAGTTTTTAATCGCAATAATGTAAGAAATGGTTTACAGTTTCCATTTTAAGTTAATTTCTGAGAAATTCATATGAAAATATTTCAATTACGGTCAACATCAGACTCATTCGAATTTCGCGTTTGTTGTTGAAAGAATGTTACAAAATGACAAAAAGCAGAGTTCTGATGCCTACAGCTGAAAAACACATTAACAAAAGCTTCTGTAGTATTTTTAGAATGGCGAATAGCCATCAGAGTTTTTGATAAAATAGCCAATCACAAAAATGTTTTATTGACTTGTTCATTATTATTTTTATGCAGTAATGACGCAAACCGCGATACTACATTAACTTCTCTCGTCCAATATTCAAATCCGTAAAATTTCTTTCCAGCCCTTCGAGGAAGAGTTTTTCGACTCTTAGGTCCGTTCAACGCTGCGGTTGATTATTGCGAATACGACCATTGTGTGAAAAAGGGTGTTAGTTGGGTCATAATTCGACGCACCCTGTAGTAAGTGTTTCTAGCTCAATATTAATGATTCGATTCTAGTAAGTATGTATGAAAAAATTTCTAAAATTAATATGACTTAGTCAAGATTCCACTTTTATATTGATTCAAGAGGAAACCCAAGCAGCATTTAAGCCGGTAACAACTAAGTTAAGGTGGACTGGGACATAAAGCAAGTTTCTATAACCTTACACTGACTAAATTACTAACTTCAGTATAGATGGCCTACTTGCTACTTGTAAACACATTCTGTTGTATTTGGAACCAAAACGACACTTCAGTAAGCCATTTTGCAGTCCCGCGTGGAACAAGTTCCATCAAAAGGTTCCCAAATCATCCCAGAGACATTTATTTGTCTACCTCAAGGCTCCTGCCTCGCGGAGGAAGCATTGCAAAGATGTAGCGACGTTCTAACAACTATATATATATTATAGTAGAAGTATTTATAGTGGCCTTTTTAGTGGCGACGTAGCTTGTATCACCTTCAATTGGTACTTTATGATTCCCAATTTGTTGAAAAAATCTTCTTGGTGGCAGAAACTCTCACGCGAGACTTTACAGTGTAGACAACTTTGAGGCGTGCTACTACAAACTAAGTGCTACGATCCTGTTACAATATAGGAACATTCATTGACACACATTTCTTCGGCATCAGTAACTGCACAATCATTTAACTGCTGTTCGACTCTGAGTGCTTCAGCAAAAGCAGGAATATTTGAGAATTTTGAAGTGCAAAGGAATTGACTCCATTCACTTTCTGGACAACTCTTTGCATTTGAGCGTAACAATTCCCTTTGCGAATGATTAAGGTGCTCTGGCCAATATAAAATTGAACTCGATTCCCACTTATTGGGTACCGCAGTAAAATGAACCCCTTTCTTTTCCTTTGTTGCTACCACTTTAAAAAAATCCATCTTGCAAACTTCCATCTACGCCCATATTTGTAATAGACTTTTGACAGCTTTACTTTGCCGTTTTATTGTCACACTTTTGTTGCAGGGACTTTAAGGTTCCGATATATACAATAAAGTTCCGTTTTGGGATGATGAAATGGCATTCTGGGAGCTTTGAAGTAGCTGTCTCCTCAAACTTGAAAATCATGGTTCCAGCTACGAAAACTTTTTGAGCCACGACCATATAGTGGCTATATTTAGTGAGTGGGACACTAAGGTAGTGTTTTTTCATGGAAGACATTTTTTAACATGAAATGTCTCCCTTTTGTCATTATATTCGGGATAAATTGGAAGCATTAGATTAGAATAACTAAAAAATGCTTAAGGGAAAATTTAAAGATATATTTAGAAGTTTTTTAGATTTTTTAGTCATTGATTTTTGGGAATTTTACCAAAAATGTTTTATGGATAAATATTAATTTTGAAATAAAAGCTTTATATTTGATTTTATGTGCGGGGCGTTGTACGTTTTCGAGGTATCGGCCTTACGTTGGACGACAAATTGCTTCCTCATCAATTTTCTCGATACAGATATCGACTAATTTTTCTTTAATCGAAGTACATATGTACATATTTTAATACCTTGTATTTAAAATGTAAATGAAACTTTCTACTTGAAAGCTTAAATCAACCATCATTTATATGCATAAGTATTTATATTATCATTTAATAAAAAATCAATCCATATGCAATTTGCAAATGTGGTAGTTTGTTATTTGGTAAAAAAGTCTTCGTGGCGTGTTTGGGACGATGCTGAAACGTATGCATTAGTTCTAGTCACGAAGCAAACTCGTAAATCACCACCTGAAAATCATTCCCCATTTTGGAATCGGGCACGTACCCGTTAAGTGCCCGCCGCGTTCCTAATCCAAGTCATTGCCTCTAAACGGTTGTACATTTTGTACTAGCTACGTACCCGGGACGTAAAATGCTGCTTGGGAATGAAATCAATTCCTAAGAAGGTATAGGCATGTCACGTGACTTAAGTAAGAGCTCCAAACTTCCAAAATTCCTAAGAATTTCTCTGTTTTAGCAAAATTAATCGTTTTTTGAATGGAATATTGCTGGGTGACTATTGTTAAGAGAAGTGTGTAAAGAAAAAAGAAATTAGAAGTCAAAATTTCCTACAACTGATTAAAATTAATACGAAAGTTTTCAGTGATATCATAATTCAGATAACTACATACCTTTCGTTTTCAATGAAAAAATCTTAGCATCTGCCCTGGAAAATATGGAAAAGAAATTTTTAATACAAATTCGAAATTCATAATTAAATTAAAGGCAGAGCTAATAATAAAAAAAAATAATAATTTAATGGGGCTTTCTAATGTACCTAATCACCTTCAACAAATTTGGATTTCCCATTTATTTTGTTTTTATTTTATTTTAATTTTTATGAACTTGTCTGAGATAACTACTGTACAGGAGAAGGAAAAATGATTATTTTTACATACTAATGGTATTTCTAGCATGGTGGGTAAAAAATCTCATCGACACCTTAAACTTATTGAGGAATAATTTGAGAATTTTCATACCAGACGAAGGTGATCGACAATATAAAGAACACTAAGAAGACCTGGCGCATGCTCAGTCTCATTCAAGATTGGTCGGAACCAACTCAGGCGTAGTTCGATTGATGCTCTACGTACTCGAACTAGAAGAAAGATAAGTTAATTTTGGGCGCCACATAACTTTTAACTTTTGGGAAGAGAAAACTTCTTCGTTAAATGGAAAGCAAATACTATAGTAAAATATGCTTTAATATATTATGTTCAATTAATGAATTTAAACAAACAAGCAAAAAACAGTTTCTGCTCCGCCCAACTAACGAGTTAAATAAAAAAAAATAAGAATCATGGGTGTAATACATTTGAAATTGGACTGGATTGTAAGAAACGAAACAATATTAGATCCTAATCGATAGTCTATCCTCATTTAGCCAGTTTATTCCTAAATGGTAAACAATGTTACGTGTGATTTACTTTTATTTTACTCTAGACTGATAAATCGTGTAGTTAAATAGAGGGAACTAGGAAAAGCATCCTCAACTTGCGTACCACTCAAAACACTCAAAACAATCATTTCGTACAAAGCTTTCACGATGAACCAACAGAGTCATCTGTCTGACCAAATCCTATATATATATATACGAAACAACAAACAGTGGAGACCTCCATTATGTACCTCTAACTCTTATACACAGATGGCAGGGAGCACGTCAGCCGTCGTCCAGTAAAGTGCCCCACTCAACTCCGCGTCTACTTTTATCAAGTAGCACGAGTATGAATACAAAACAACAACAAATTACACAAGCACAATTCCTTGTCCGGTCAGTAATTATTTTCCGATGAGTGATGGGACTATTGACAGTGCTTCCCCTTATTATAAATCAACATCTGAGATAGTAACAGTAACTCAGAAGTAACAGTCCTTATCCTCACAGAAAAAAAAATAGTTCATCTAACCCTTATGTGTGTTCGGAAAGCAAACCTAACCTAAAACTTTCATTTTTTGTTTCTAGGTCCCGTGAGACTTCCGGTACAACGTTGAGGTATTCTATGTGTGTTCCTGGTGTGGTGTTCAATATTGTATTCACCGGTTGCTGCTGCATTCCCTACTTCATCGTGTCCAGATCTTTTATGTAAATTACAGATGTCACAGAAAATCCAGTGATACTCTGGTTCGCTAGGCTGGTCTGGAAGATACAACTGGAGCAGGAAGGTCAACGCAACATTACGAAACAACAATACATAAGGAGAGCTCTTCATGTCAGATAAGTATTTTGGTGCTGGAGGGATGCGATTCTTTGTTTAAACATTCTCCTATCATTTCTAGTAACAACTCTGCTCGACAAATACACAAGTCCAGCATCATTACAACATGGGAACAACGCGAAGGATCGTATCTAAGTTGAGTGGAATATAGGAGCCAGCATAGTGTGTTCCTGGGACAACCAGTTGGTAAGATCCTTTTCGCTACCTTATTTTCGATTTGCATCAGCTACCCAATGCGGGCCGTAGGATTTTACTAAATTATTAAATTTATCTGTTTTTTTCTATGTGGAAATTTGAAAGCATGCCAAACTCTGGCTACGCTTGAAAATTCTTTGCAGGCATTTCCTTCTCTCAATTCTTCCCTACTTGCATGCAGTCAACCTTTAGTTCAACTGACTAACTAGCTGGTCTAAGGAAAGATATGGAATTACGCCACATAGATTACCAACCCACTCTTTAAATTATTAATATTTTTTTTCCATGTATACATATATATAAAGTCAACTCCTCAATGAAAAACTGATAAAGTTTTGCTTCTTCTTTTACTCTTATAGGCAGCCTACCGTGGCATACCTGATGGGTAGGATGAGCCTACTTGCGCAATTAAGAATGAATGTTGAATCTATATATATCCCTCTTAATTACAAAGACCCCTAATGGCAGCCAGACTGGCAACATACACGCCCGCCAGACTTTTGGGAATTTTAAATTTCTAATATGTAGTAAAGTTCAACCGAAGTTTCATGGATCAATAGTAATGCGATTACCATGAATGATCTTACAGTCAGGTGATAATTTTCCGCCGCGACAGGTTCTAAATGATTAAAACAAGTTTACAACTGGAGTACGTTGGCTATTGAGAGGATCGTACGACTTTTCTTTCAGTTAATTGTGGAGGGTGAATTCTGATTTTCATATCACTGTATAAACCAAAATGATGAGCAAATCACTGAAAGCTTTTAATCAACTGTGTGGGAGGCGTAGATGGAATCTCTCTGGAACTAATTTTATGACACTCATATCAAATCCGGGTAATTGTTCAAACATTCAATGGGATCGGTATTTATATGCTACGAGTTCTTGTATGATTTTGAAAATTATATAATTTTTGTTTCCTTTTTAAATATTTTGAAATCTTTGAAGTTAAAGGAAACATACCTCGACACTTAATATTAAATTTTATCTATTATTTGTTTTTACCTACTTAATCCAATCCAAAATCGTGTATGCTTCTAACGTATATACATTATAAATTCGGTGTGCTTACGACCTTTACTCAAAAATGATTCGACCTTCTTCTTTGAGATTGGTACAGCTTGGTGTACATTACAAACTAGACAGCTGCGTATTATTTAATTTCAAGCAAAGAGACAAACTGTTTCTTCTAGAAATAATCCAACTCAAACACATGTACTCCTCTCATACGTGATGTACATCGAAAAGGTTGGAAGCTTTCAAGAGATATTATTATCTAATGCGTTTGAATCTTTACTTTTTCAGCTGTATCATTTCTTCATGCACGTTATTATTACTGGCGATTTTAATGTCGACCTTCTAGGGTAAAGCTTGTCTTTGGCAAAATTTAAGGAAATGGTGTCCATTTTTGGCTTTTCTATAAGCAATTATGCTCATACTCATTTTCACAGCAACTCAAAATTAACTTTTTGTCATAATAAATTTAATGCCAAAAATCAAAATCGATGAATACAGAAAAGTCCTTTGCTGATCCTGATGAGCTTAATCGGTAACTAACAAACAAATTTAACAGATATGAATCAACCGCACCTTTTTCGTTATGCTGAATTCACAGAACCTCTAGTGAAGACTTGTCTTTCATAATACGAGTTTTAAGGATTGTAACATCTAATGCGGTTGAACATAATGATCTATCAATATATTCATTTTAACTCTACTACTTGTACTTCACACACACCTTTGTAATATCTCGATTTCGACATCTTTCTATGAAAGCTATCTAAAGCAATTCTTATCTTAAAATTCTAAAGTACTATATATCGCCCCTTTCCTACTCTTCCTCCCTACTTTCAAAAGCTTTCGGAAAAATTATCCACCTGCAAGCAATAACAATATTTCCAATTACTTTAGAAAAAGTTTCTGAAGAAATCAACACAGAAAATTCAAGTAATCCTAGTTTACCTGGATTTTTCGAAAACTTCATGACAACTTTCAATTTTGAAGTTCCTTGAACGTTTTAATTTTTTTTTTTCGTCAGTGTGGAGGTCAATATGGTTCTGCCTCAGTTATAGGCAGTAAAAGTTTCTGCGGCAAAATATCAGATTTTCATTAAATTTATAGTGGAGTTCCTCAAAGATCTATTCTTGCACCTCATCTTTTTTTTAGTTTATCAGCGATCTGCTTTTTATTGTAACCTCCATATCCAGCATCTTCAGTGTGTGGAATAAATGATGATTTATCTAGCTCGGGGGTTACAGTAGGCTACAATCTCTTGATATTCTTATGCTATTATTACATACAAGAACTCTCTAGATATGCTACACTTTCCTCCAGTGTTATTAAATTCTATACGAAAGTAATCTACAAAAACCCAGGTTTGTAGTTTAATGGAATACTGAACTGATCTGACCAGATCAGTGATACATGCATTATACTTGCTACATCCCTAATCATGGAGTTGATGACTTATAGATTTAAATGGTCAAAAGTCTCCCCTTACAAAAATAACAGCGAGTTCAACTTGACGTAAAATTATATGGCTGACTAGCCTAAGTTCATTATCATAAAACCTCTACCACGAAGTCTTTTCAAAAGATATATGTTCATTTAAATATTATGATTTCCATTTTTATGCCTGCCAATGATGCGTTACAATCTACATCGTAACATATGTATGGGACAAGATTTACATCAGGTACTGTAGATGCTTTTAAAAACATTTACGTACCAACAGGACAGCTGAATTATTTTTGTATGTTTATGTGCAACAACGCTTCTAAATATGATAGCAATATAATTCTGGGCTGCTAACTTCACCGGCTCCAAGATACTAGTTATTCGTAACACCACTTTCTGCAATAAAATATTCATTCATAAATCCACTCCCAGTGGAGGATACACTGAAAATGACCATGCTATGATCGACCGATAACATTTTTCCAATATATCATGAATTCCAATATGATTAGTTTAAACTACACAGTGAAAGTGCACGGCAGGTAATCAACGAAATGTCGACCAACTAAAATATTAATATAGAGAGTTCTGGTTGTAGGTACTGTTGGATGTAGATAACCAGAATCACATGCAAAATCACGAGGTGGGCTGTTAAATTGTAGTCAAATGTTTAGTAGCAAAGTAGAAAAAGTCCCTCATAAAATAACATCCACGATGCAAATGAATTAGTGATGTTAATTTGAGATATAAAATGCAAAGTAGTTAAAAGGCATTTAAAGTGTTTGTGTTTCTAATAAACTAAAAGTTTTCCTGCTCTTACTGTTGGTGGTATTCTAACCGAGTTATTCTAAGTTGCAAGATTTTATTTGTTAAAAGCTGATAAATGACTAATTTTTCGGCATCATGACAAAACCGCCGCAAATTAATACCTTCACGCGTAATACTAATCGGCTTATAAATAAATTGAATGCTACTACATCAACTGAAATACAAACTGGAACAACGTCTACATAATCCACCTCTCCAATATCCTGCTATATATAAACAACAACAAAAATGGCAAGAATAACCACTTCAGAAATTTCATAAGAAAATACTTACCTTAAAGCTAGCAGGTGCTTATACCTTGTATATATGTATGCACTTTCTTCCGATTGATGAAAAACATTTTCCATTTTAAAAGAAGAAAAAAGAATTTTTGGAGTTTCAATATGGATTTTTCTCAAAAATCAGCGCCATCAACAACACTTTTAAATTTTAGAAAGCCCAAATACTTTAGCTAGGTACCCAAAATGCAAAACTCTGCGTTTTTTTTCATTTTTTCTTAAGCATAATCCAAGGAAAAATTTCAGGAAACACCTAAGGGTAAGCAATTTTTCTTTGAAGGTGCTTAAGAAAAATATTACAAAATGTGCAAATAGGGTGGCTTCTCAGATATAGATGTGTCACAAGCTCTTTAAAACTGAAAGCTTTAGACGTCTTAAATTCGATACGAAAACTGGTGTTGATAACGTTTTTTGCTTTTAGAAATAAATATATGTATGTAAATGAGGAGGCCAATTCCAAAGCTCTACTTGGGCCCTATTCTTAAATTCCGAATAGTTTTAACGCATTCGATAAATAACGAATGCGTACGAAAATAACGCATACGGATTTCAGGAATACCACATGCACATTCATTTCGAATGGTTTTGGCAACTTAACGTATACCGAATATGCGTTCCTTATTCAAGAATATGGCCCCTTATCCTCTGTAATTTGATTTGAGATAATGACGCAAGTTTAAACTACCAAGGTAGGCACAATAATTTTATGAAGTTATATTCATTTTTATACACATGTATTAGGTCATTAACTTATTTACTACAGGCAGTGGCGCTAAGACTATTCTTTACTTCCATATGTATGAGAAACGTGCCGTTTATAAGCTTTTAGCATTGCACATTATTGAAAAACAAACACGTTTCATGTTTAAAAATTTATATGAAGTAAACAACGTTTCTGGTGACGACAACTCTAGCACTAATTTATAGGGAAAAAAGTTTACTTTACAAAAAAAAAATTAATTGTGAGTCTTTCAACAAAATTACGAAGAGTTTCTGCATTTTATTAAACTCTACCTAATTCGCTGTGAAATGAGAGTACAGCTTTCGCTCAAGAGGAAATGAATAATAGTTAAACTTATGAATTTCATATAATAATTACATTCCTTTCAAATACGTTTCATATGTTTGTTAGGCTTTATAAAAACATAAATTTTAAATTTTTGACCATCATTTTGACATTCTCTCCTCGAATTGCAGCGAATACTTTTTTTCATTCTCTTTTCGCTTCTAAACAACTTTGAGAATGACAAATTGGAATTAAAAAAAAGTGAAAACATTGAATAATTGGGAAATGTATTAGTGTGCTGTGTTTCTATTCGTTTCGCCATGGCAGTAATGAAATCCTGACATTTTGAAGGGGGCCCACTTTTATAATCCAAATTGTTATGTAATTTAGGCAGCAATACAATTCCATAAAATATGAAATGTCAGAAATGTTGATCTAAGGCACAATAGGCAGTAGAACCTCTTGTCACCCCCCCCCCCCAACCCGATCGTAAGTCATCCTATCATTGAATTGCTTAAACAGTGTACGTGTTATATTCGCACGGTACCCCACTTCCTTATTTGTTATTTATTCAATAAGTGAAAACCATTCTTTTCAGAAGTCTATCAAACAAATGTCATGCAATTGAAAGAAATTTAATTATTATATTAAAGTCATAAATTTAGTTATTACGCATTTTAATTTTTCATTCATTGGAAATCGTATTGATGATTTGCAGGGGAAAGAGACTTCAAGCTTAAAAAAGAACGATCGTCTGTAGCGACAATTTTAATCTCATTTCACAGCGAATTAGATAGAGTTAAGTAAAATGCAGAAATTCTTCGTAATTTTGTTGAAAGGCTCAGAATTACATATTTTTCTAAAAGTAAATATTTTGACCTATAAATACGCGCTAGAATTGTCCAGAAGCGTTGTTGTTTTATTTAAATTTTTAAACATGAAACTTGTTTGTTTTCCCATTATGCGCAATGCTAAAAGTTTTCAAACGACACGTTTCCCATACATATGCATTTGATAACTCCATGGCCTGTAGTAAAGAAGGCAATGGTGCATTGAATAAATAACATGCAGGAAGCGGCATATCAAGCGAATATAGTGTACGTGACTAAGCCACTTAGTGACATTCAGTCTCAATTATTAAATTAGATTAGATTTTGATGTTTTTGAAATTAAACATTTGAGAGTTCCGGGAGTTAAGTGAAACTCTGTAAAATTTAATGGATTTAATAAATATTGCATATTTGAAATTGTGTTTTTTTCGGAAGCTATCCCTCTATGCCTCATAATCTAATCAAAAAATTATAACCATTAAAATAAAAAAAAAAAACAAAGCAAAAAACACCTCTTGAGTAATGTGATTTATTATTATATTGGCACCAAATATAAAACATTTTTTTTTATAATAAATACCCTCCACCTCTTTCCCAGCTTATGCTATGTAGTAGGTAGATAATTACATCACATTTACAAACCTCCAAAGAACGCATCGTTTTTAAATCATAGCTCAAGGAAATTTGTAAAAATAAAAAGTCTTTCTTGAAAATAAAACATTTTCTCGATATTTCCAGCATCTGAAAATGTTTCTAAAACTGTTATGTTACAATAACACCCTAAGACCTCTTCCTCCGATTCACAGGACTGCAAATGTCACACTTGTTAAAATCTCTGATAACTAAGGTGATAAAGACCCAAGTATTTGGCATTAAATTTAATTATATTCTGAGAAGATAGCGAATGTGTAACAACGGGGTAAGCATAAGATTAGAATTGTAATTGACGATGAAAACTTTAGCCATGCAGGCTCTATATATTTCACGGGATTACTCCAATCTCTAATTACACTAATTGAAAGTTGAAAGGATTTAAAGGAGAGCAATAGTAATCCTCGCCTTATTGGGGGTATTCCAATTAAGTTCTTGCAAGCTTACCTACATAAAATTATCGAAAATTCTATGATCACCAGACTCCAGTAACATGTTAATTTGAAAACGCTGAGCTTTATAAGTTAATAAAACTAAACAAATAACAAGAAATTCAGATTACCGCTTTTACTTAACCTTAAAGAAAAAACAAAACTTGCGAGTCTCAATAAATCCATTTTACACATTTTCGTTCTCTGCACTTTAGTAAATAAATAAATAAATGGAATCTCTGTTAGTAAAATTGAAAGTTGTTTTACGCATCACGCCCATTATAGGTAATGGAGTTAGCACCGAAAGTAAGTACAACAAGAAACTTTTCTTATCCGAAGTTTTAAAAGTTCATCAATAAGTTTGTTCGAGAAGCTGCATACTTGTAATTCATGGCAGTGGGAGCGTTGTTTTTGGTTACAACTTCTAAAGATTAGTTCTGTGTTAGTTTTGGCTCAAGAGTTTGTTTCGAAAGTTTCGCTCGTTTATTGTCGATAATAATTTTGATTAAATTTAAATTTAAACTTTGAAATTTTTTACCTAATCGCCAATGAAACAAACAAGCTGAACTGTAATGAAGAAGTGGTGGTTGTGCGGAAGTGTAGGAAACGAATTAATTACCGTTTGACCCATAAATAAGTCTAATTTTGAAATATGAAATTGAAATATTTATTCTGAAAAAATAATGCTGTCTAAATGAAAGTCGTTACGTTCACGGCATTTGAATTCTATCCGAGCCCTAATATTATTGATAACTTCATCATTATTATTATTATTATTATTTTATATAGTGAGGTGGGGCCTACGAGTTGGCCTCTAAACACTGCGACTTAATAGATATTTTGAACTACGCCCCTCCCGTATTAGATCCTGTCCGGGTTTCCCTTTTTACGAAGGTGATTACCTCATTAGCGACAGTTTTCTGGTTGTCAGATGGGCCTACAAAACCCATGCCTAGACATTGGAGTATTTTGTGAACTAGTCCTGCGCATTCGCAGGTTACATATCGGCAGATTCTACATCTCTTCAAAATCGGCAATAGTCGTCTGTGATCTTACCCATTCCCTTAAGCATGGTACCCAGCGGGCAATGGCCAGTAAATTGCCTGCCCTGTTGCTTACCACAATTAATGACTTATTCAAAGTCTTTGTATGGGGAATGATAATGGTCCTAGAAATAGTGCTGTATGACCAGTAAATTATTTTTGGATTTAAGCTCCATTTTTTGCCATAGAGGAGGGTGGCTTTAGATTAAGTTTCCTCTTTATTATGAAAGGGACGATACTACCTATGTATCTGGTATTATTTTTACTACTCCTGATGAGAATATCTGTTTGTATAGAATTTCACACGTCCGCCATTTTACGTTTTTAGAGTTAAATTACCAACTAGACCCGCAACTGCATTAATAACTTTACTCACATATCCTGTAGTTTGACGATCCGGCATGATGACGCATATATTGAAAATATACGAGGCCAGAACGCATTCTTAGTGCTCTTACACTGTATGATTTCAGAATGTATAACAAAATAATGATTCAGAAAATATACACGATTTCTGCGTAATGGTCGCGTATACTTTCTGACGCTGATTCAGTGAATTAGTTAAGAGGTTATACAAGGCTAGAACCAACATGTTCTGACATTGTATAGATTTAGGATGTAAACGCGTAATAAATATTTGTAAAGTATACAAGCTCAGAAAGTTAGATAATGTCAAATGTTAAAAAAAATATGCAGTAATTAGTAATCAATTAATCATGTAGTTATTAGTTTAAATGGTAATTTAAAGGTACCAATTAGAATAATAAGGCCTTTGTGAGAGACAAAAATATTTTATTATAAAAGAAACACAAATGTTTAAGTACTCAGGTGCTACTATAAAAAAAGCGTCAGTCAAATTATTAAAAAAACTTATTACTTCGGATGGTTTTGGTTTTGTGACTCATTGAATGCTAAATCATGCTTTCTTTTCCGAGTTTGTTTCGGTTTAGACGTTCCAGATGTAGAAGGCCTACCAGCTTGCACTTTATTTTTTGGTTTGGACCCTGTGACTCTTCTGGATAATGCCGTTGGTTGAACACGTATTTTACGTGACAGTTTCCGTTTTAAATTGTTGTATATAAAGTTTTGTGCCTGCTGGTCAGTTGTTATAGATTTTAATGCAGAGGATAGTAGGCACATAGCTTTCAAGTTGGGCGAGCTAGGGTGTTCCTTGAAAATGTTTACCAGTTTGTGGAATTGTCCTTCCATTTGTGCGAAATATTCGTTGTATTTTTCTACGCATATTGAACTAGTAAAATAATGAGAAATGTTAGAAGAACTTGGTTGAGGCTCTTGTGCCTGAGCTGTACTTTGGATTTTAGATACACCGACTTCTTGTACATTTTCTTGTTCTTCTCTTTCAATCAAGTTGTCCATATTTTGATAGAACTCTTCACCAAGATCGATATTTGAAGCAATCTTTGCACAAGTTATTCGGTCCTCTTTTGAAAGCTTGGGAGAAGTTTTTAAAATCATTCCATACTTTGTTTCAACAGCACATAAATGTTTACAAAATGCTCCTCCTTGACCATTGACGCATTCACAGCACGCGTCATTAATATCGACAGAGTATACAACTTTATCTGTTGTTGACTCAACCAAAAATTCATATTCACTAATGCGTGTTATTTTGTTCCCATCTTTAGCTAGTTTGCTGAATTTCAAATAGGCTGAAGAGTTAGTTTGACGACAGTTTGCAAACTTCATGAGTCTCCGGTATTGGTATTTTTCAAATATGTTTGCTAAGAAATCGATCAAAGCGCAAACGATGAAAGTTTTACATCGCTGCAAAATCACATCTTTAAATATGCGAATTGAAGCTTCTGTATAATTGTTAGTATTACTTCCTCTGTTCATAATATTAATTATGTATGCTGTGCACCACTCTGTCCTTCTTTCCCATAGATTTTCCAAATATTTAATTAAGTTTTTGCAAGATTTACAGTATGAATCTGAAATAATTTGTTTGTAAAGTTCTTGTGCAATTTTCTCATTACTACAAAACATGAGTTTGAAAAAAGAAGTCATGATCATTTGTCGTTTAGGAGTATCAATTTTATGAGCGGCGCAACATAACCATCTCCAAAATGCTTGTGCAACGTGGAAACAACAGAGTAAAAGCAGCGCATCTTGGGAAATTGTTATCAGAGCATTACGCTCAGCTGCACTGTCGTCGTCAGTCATTACTACGGAAGGATTGATTTTTTTCTCTTCATCGATCTCGTCTAAAGCGTCTTTTACCATAGAAAACACTAGCAAAGTATAAATAAATATAAGTAGAGACAGAGGCGAACAAAATTGGAAATTTTCCGTGTTTTTTAGACTGAAAGAGGTAATATCATATACTTTTGTCTTTTGCATGAATGGGGGAAAAGAAATTGGATATGCATTATTGTAGTGCGACTAAGACAACGAGTTCAAAACAAAAATTGAGAAAACATAGAATTACCCGAATGACAAAATCTTCTTGAATACCTTCAAAATTATTTCGAACTATTCATAATAATGTACATTGGGTAACCCTACCTCCATATTGCAAGAAAAAGATAAATTTCGCAATGAACAACGCACTAAAAGGAGATGTAAAATTTCTGTCAAATAAAATTCCCAGAGTCCAGCAAGAGATTCCCCCACTTGAGCAAAACAAATGTACACAGAAAAAGTGCTATTCACATATCATAGGATTACACTAACAAACATTGGAATTCTGCGAAGAACATTGGGACAATTCCTGAAATTCGTGTTTTCATAAAAGAGCGGGAGCATTTTATAAGCGTAAAATCAGAAAAATTCTCTCTTATTTACGAAAGTAAATCATTTGCCATTCCATTTTGTTGAATGTAATCTTCGCTGTCACATTTTTTGCCTTATTCGTAAAATGTTCGAAGAGGGTTTGATTTTTTTTTATTTTTTTCTCTTCCTTCCTTCCTTTTCTCGCCATGTACATTTAAATGGAAAACAATCGGAACACTCTTCTGTGACCTTTCTTTTATTTACTTATTCTTTGACACTAGTGTGTAATTTGAAGTGTCTTGTGAAATGTGAAAAGCACATGCTACTGGCAAAGCACCAACTTTGCTTGATGTGAATACAAATGTAATCACTGTGTCACTTTGATCACATGAAGATGCAGAATCAATAAAAAGCAAGTCATTGGTAATGTGAGACATGAAAACTATCTTCATGATTGGGCTTATCAGAAAAACAACTTTAGGACTTCTTTTTGATACTGCTAGGAAATCTTTTTCTCGTAACTCTGACAACTTTTGTTGTAATATTTCATCAATTTTTATGCCCGCTTTATCGCCATATTTGTTTTTGCGCCATATTTTAAAAAGATAATAAAAATGATTTTCGCTTGGATTCAATTGAGCATTTACTAAGTAAGTAGCGCTTTCCTTCCCATGTTGTTCTAGCAACTTCATTTCATGAAAAGTTTGTGCTGACGCAGGGGACAAACCGGATTCAAAATACTGGCTAAAATAATCATCAGTTTTATTATCACTCCTCAGATAACTGTACGCTTCAGCCACGTGTATTAAATGAGAATGTGAAAAATCTTCTTTTAGTAACAACGTGAATCCGCCCTTCAAATCAGCATCGTAGCGGCAAGTATTACGATTTACTTTTTTTGCTTTGATGTCAATAGAAGCATCACATGCACGAGCACGCACACGATTTTGATGTTCCTTTTTTTGTTAAAAGATGAATGCTGGCACACAAATAGCTTGCGATAAGCCAGTCTTTGCTACTTTGGAAAAACAATCCAGTTAGTATTGGTGAACGTAGAAAATTTTTGAATAAAGTCTTTAGAAAATCCACTATAGTCTTCTTTGAAATTACCGGGCTTGCACTTCACAGTAAAACAGAATTTTTCTTGTGTTTGGAAGTCCCTCTGTAACTGTTTGTATTCACCATAGTTGTCTGTTAAAAACTGTCATAAACTATCGTTCGCAATCATTTTAACTAATTATTCGCCATTTTATATAACTTAAGCACAAAATTCAATTAATTACACTTTTTGGAAACAAAATAAACAAAAAACTGCTTACGAAAACAATGGCACGTGTCGAATGATGATGCAATAATTATGAAAAGAATAAAAAGATTACAATTCCTTGTGAAAATAAGAGAAAGCAGTAAATAACAAGAGAAAAAGCTAGAATTGGTCTAAGACCAATTCTTATGATACCCGTGTGGTCACCATTTGAGATTTTTTGCATTGGTTTCTCGCATATATGTATTTCTAGAACGGCTCGTCGGACAGAAAAAATTATTAAAACCCATTTTATAGGATTTCTTATTCTGAAGAAGTTTTTAGTACAATAAAAATGTGTAGAACTGGTCGTTTTCAGAGTATAGGTAAAAAATCCAAATTTTTATATGGCAACACCAAGAAGGGGTTGCCCGATTTAGTCCATTTTTGAAATTTTCTTTGCTATTACTATGAAAATACACTGTACCAAATTTCAGCTTTCTATATCGACGTGTTCTCAGGTAGTGTCCAAATATGTCGTGGAAAACGAAATTTTTGTATGGCAACCCCACGAAGGAGTTGCCGTATTTGTCTCATTTTCGAACTTAATTTTACTTTTTTTTTTATTGTCCGTGTACAAAATTTCAGCTTTTTAGGTGAACGCGTTCTCGAGTTATCGTGCGCACGGACGGACGGACAGACGGACATGCAAAAATCAAAATAACTTTTAATTTTATGCGGAGGTGTCCAATCCATTTTGCTCTACCATCATTACTTCTGTGCGTTACAAACGGAATAACAAACTTAGTATACCCTGTAGATTTCATCTAGGGTATAAAAATGGCTACCTTGAAACTAGTCGCGTAGAGGTTCTAAGGACATTGTATCGTGTAGCGTTTAGAAAATATACAATGGAAACTAGTGCAGTATGTTTTTCGCACAAAATTTTAACGTACGTTATTGGAAAAAATACGCTTACTAACCATGTATAGTTTCTAAAAATAGTTATGCTTATTACAATTTGAAGCTATACGCGAGCAGTCCCGACCTGTGCGTACTGTTATTGTATACTTTCAATATACGCCATGATGACACCCACCGAAAAATATAATAAAATTTGAGCTGGTCATTTGTGTAGCCACGCCAAAAGTGTTTCTACATTTTCATTTGTGACCAATCTTTTTCTAGAATTCGCTGATGATGTTCATCTTTAGAGCTTTGATTGGAACCTTTACGTAGTCGACAGCTACGGAGTTGCGCATCTTGATAAATTGTTGGGCAGTTCTCCTGCTCTTCAATTTGCAGGTGTGCTCCTATGCCTTGGTACTCAATATAGAGTCGCCAATTCTATGGCATCTAAATTTTGTTAAAACTATAAGTTTTACCATTACAACTTGCAGCTCTTTTCTCTGGTAGTACCTAGTTAAACAAATTTCAGCCATTTGGTATTATGTACATGCACAAATAGGTACTTTAAAGAAGTTGTAACTGAAGAAAAAATCTTTGATTATGAGTCAGTTCTGTACCTTGAGGTAGACGTAGACTTAAAAATATTTGGGTATGTTCTTAGAGATCACCCTGTAACTTCAGAAACTTACACCCTATGATGATGACTTAATATGTTATTAGATAGATAATCGTCGGACATTTCCAATAGTCTATAAATTTTTCCCTCCTCTCATCCGTTTAGAAATTATGGCTCAACAAATTTAAATTTGCGGAATTTTATCTCAGTTTTTTTTTCTGTCACTACTATTTTTATCAGAAAACACGTCATCAACACAAATTGTTCATATTGGATTTGAGAAGCCCAAAAGCTTAGCTTTAAAACAACCTATGACACTTTTTACCCAAAATATAACCCTTTGTTTTTCAATGCCAGAAAGTAGGCAATTATTTCTTTGTAATGTGCTTTTTAAGCCATTTTCACCATTTTGGCCAAATAAAGCAAATATTTTCAACATATACCGCGCTGACCGCGCTTGCACAGCTGTGATTCTCACCAACTTTAAGATGGATGTGAAGCAGATATGCAATCTTTTTGAAAACCGAATAAGTGGCCACCTACACATGTATGTTATTATGGTATAGCTAGGGTTTCGATCATTGCTTAAAATTTCTAGGAACTCCTATTCCCTATTTAAGTCAGCCTTTTACTTCACTCAGGCACATCATATTGGCAAGTTTTTTTTTCAGTAAACTATTTCTACACATTTTGATTGTATCACTTGCGTCATCTTTTTTCTCTATATTTTCTGTACCGGCAAATTAGATCTTTCAGTGAAAACACTTGACTTTTTCAACTCTACGACAAGGAAACGCGTTAACTTATCGTTGTCATTGTTAGTTAAACGAACTTCCTGATTCGCTTTCAAACATTTGATAATACTTTTACAAATGAGAGTGTATATACTATGGAATGAAAACATTGAGATCGATCATACTAATCATGAATTTACTCAACTCAATTTGATCTTTTAATTTGGCATACCATTGCGAAAAGAAGTTAGACTAAATACTCTAGAGTCACTGCTTGAGATCAAGCTCATTTTTATGAATAAGGCTAAATATTTATACAGAGACTAAGAACAAAATTCTGGTCTGAAAATAATATTGAATTATAATAGATAATCAGATTAATCCGTTACTACACACCTAATGTCGGTATTAGTAAACCAAACTTAAAAAAAGACAATATTAGAATAAAAGTAAAATTAAAAAAAAACAATTTTTCCCAATAATTCAACTGAATTAGTACCTAAATCAAATTTCCACAGTTCTAATTTGATCAAAAATTAACTCATCTTTTCGTAAGCTAATTGGAAATTAACCTAATATTAAAGCAAAAACCAAATACAACAAACAAGTTTGTATATATGTGCGCTCAACTCAAAACTAACCGCATCGAATAATTAAAGTACAAAGTAAAAGCTCACCAAAACTATTCCCCATAATTACTTTTAAATTGACTGTAAAGTTTGAGTAAAGCAAAAGACACAGATTAATCCGAAAAGCTAAAATATTTTCGGAGTAAATATTATTTAAGGTCAATAACCTTTTTAATTCTATTTCAGCTTTTTACATTAAAGAGAAAAACCAGTGGGACAGACAGAAAATGGTAAGAGAAAGCATATCCATTACTGAGTTTTTCCGCTTCCACTAGAGCTTTTAACTGTTTAAGAGAAAGCATTCAAGTTGAAGCGCTATATTTATCCTTATAAGGATTCGTAGTCCTGTCCTGTATTTACCAGTATGCCTTGTGCAATGCTAAGTAACACAATTCTTGACAACATGCTTATATTACATAGATGCAATACGATAGATTATTTTCAACTATTCTAAAGCTTTCCATTCTCGTTACTCCAAAGGAAACTGTACATTTTTTCCGACAATATGTTTCTAAAGTCCTTGTCAACTTGTATAAGAGATTGAGGGGGAAAATTGCAACGAATGAAAACGAGCTATGGTTGGGAAAGTTTTCTTCATGGAAATTCGCCAGATGTTTGTTAAACTATAAAATCATATGCTTGCGAGATGATAAAGTACAGAGGAACATATCAGAATATTGTTGCAGCACGGATAGAAGAAAACTTATTATGTGTCCGAAGGACATAAATTGTATTTGATATGCTTAAAATTTGCTTTATGAACGGAGGTTCATACATACGTACCTACATACGAGATCGAGTATGTATTACACAAGAGTTATATAGATATGGAACATACACAAATAATAGGAGTACATATCTATCTCATTAACTATATTTCGGTATTTTGGATTCATATTTCATTCTTAAGATTCTTAAGATAAATGTGTACATCCTCTGTGGTTAAGATGGATGAATCCTGCCATATCCCCTACTGTCATATACCCAATTGCTGGTACAAATCGGTTGCAATATTTCAATTTCTCTATTCTTAGGTTTTTATACATCTCATGGAAAGACCCAGGCACCGAGTATATTAGTTTGTCCTAAAGTTAGTGACGCATAAATATAATCAATGGTCAGATACCCCGATGTATAGATGGGCAAAAATATTTTGTGTTTTTTTTTCCATATCCATCTGCGTGAAAAATCGACTGGCAATGCAAATTGATATGGATGGGTTGCGTTTGATATGAAGTCATTAACTTTGTATATAGCAACGAAGTAAAAAATATCGGAAATGCCTAACTTAACATTGCGTATTTTGTCAGTACGAACCAGCAAAGTTATCAGGGTTGAGTACTCTGTACATGGATAATTATAATATCTACCATCAAAGCTTTATTCAAGTATTTTTTTTAAATAGATAATCATTGCACCTTTACAAGGATCCATAGATTTTTGTTCTCAACTATCTTTCACAGCAAATTTAAAATTTCGGAATTTGAATAATATTTTTTTTTTTCATTTAACTACAACTTTTTACGAAAACAAGTAAAAAAATCTAGAATTGGTCTAAGACTAATTCTCATTATACCCTAGATGACTGCCCGTATTTAATTTCGTATAGTCACCCATCTGTGCAAAATTGATTTTTGAAGTAGTTTTTCACATTTATTTCTAGAACAGTTCGACGAACAGTAAAAATGATTATAACAAATTTTATAAGATTTCATATTCTGAAGAAATTTTCAGTACAATAGAAACGTGTAGCACGTATCGTTTCCACAGTATACATAAAAAGCCTAAATTTATATATGGCATCACCAAGGATGGGTTGCCCGATTCAGCTCATTTTTGAAATTATATTTACTTTTCTAAGAAAACGTCGTGTACAAAATATCAGCCTTCTACGTTAACGCAATCTCAGGCAGTGCCAAATATATGTATAATGAAATACGAAATATTTGTATGGCAACCCTACGAAGGAGTTGTCTGATTTGTCTCATTTTCGACTTTAATTTTACTTTTTTTTTTAAAGTCCGTGTACAAAATTTTAACTCTCTAAGTGCGTCCTCGAGTTATCGTGCAGACAGACAGACAGACGGGCATGCAAAAATCAAAATAGCTTTTAATATTATGCATGGGTGTCCAAACCAATTAGCTCTACCATGATTTTTTCTAGGAGTTACAAACGGAAAGACAAACTTATTATACCCTTTAGATTTTATCTTGGGTATAAATATGATCAAGATCACTTTAGAATCGTCTAGTACCTACACTCCGTTCCCAAAATGCAATCCTTTCCGCGTTTTTTTGCACATTTCTTCAATCATGTCCAGTGAAAATAGCAGTATTTAGTATACTTTTTAAGAAGTCCAAAACTGACTCGCAAAATTTAACACTTTTGGAGGCTTCTTCTTAGGCATTCTTAGTTTACCAATTCGCTGCGCAAATTTCGATGCATTGATTAATTAATTGAATAATTTAACCTCCGGTCAGGTGATTTGATTCCGCGTTCATTTCCCTCTGAAGAATTTTGAAAAAAAACTGGTATTGACTACTTATTTTTGTACTCTCAGATTTTTAAATTCGAAGAATTTTGTTTGGTGCCAAAATATGGTCACAATAAACATTTCAATCTAAATATGAGAATCTCTATTAGAACTACAAAAAAATAGGAGAATACATTTATGACATTTAGTCCATAGTTGATGAGTAGTGTACGCATTAAAATCGGAGACTAGAAACCAAAGGTCTCTCACCGTGTACCTTAACTAATATCCTTCAAATGGCTAGATATAAGTATTTTTATAGCATTAATGCGCAAGCTCTTTTGAACCCTCTGCTAATTAAATTAGAGACCGTCAATTTGTTGAACAAAAAAATTTAAATATGCTTTGTTTTCTGATATTATTTCTTACCATTTCGAAAATGTTAGAAATTGCAGAAAGTTTTACGGTATTTAAGGATTTAAAAGTAATATCCTAGTCAGATAGGTAAAATCAATGATCATTCATTCCTAATTATTTTTTTCACAATTCTAATCACCCAAAATTTTTTGAACCAAAATGAAATTCCTGTCAATTTTTGCGGCCAGCCATTCCCTTTAACTCGTACACGAATTTGTCTATTTCTTTACTATTTTCGACACTCTCGTAGACCGACTTTTCCTCATCACAGCGAGCTGAAAATTTGAATCGGAAATTTCCATGGAAAACCCGGAAAATCGGGAAAAATCATTTGAAAATTTGGTACAAATTTGCTTAGTGATAAATCCGTTTCAGGAAAAATGCAGAGTTTTCCGATTTTTCCAAAAAAATTTCAGGAATTTTCCGGTAAAAAAGTTTTCTAAATTATGCAGGATCAAGTTCCCTATCAACTGGCGTCATTACTTTCTCTCCGACAATGGTGAAAACTTGCAGAAAAAATTGAGGAAAATTCATGTAAAACGCTTTTACGGCGTTTTTCAGACCAAGGAAGCGTTTGAGCGTTTTGCAAGCTAAGACAAAGTTGTAGAGCGAAATGAGTTGCAGAAAGTTGCTTTTGTGGAAAACTCCGTGGAAAACCCGGAAAAGCGGGGAAATCATCGGACAAATTTTCATCAATATGATTAGTGATAAATCTGTTTCAGCAAAAGTGCAGAATTTTCCAATTTTTCTGGAATTTTCGGACTTTTCCGGAAAATTTTCCGACAAAAAAGTTTTATAAGCTATGCGGAATAATTTTTTTTCGTCCTACTGGCATTACTACTTTCTCTTTAACAATCATGAAAACGTGCATGAAAAATCGAGGAAAATTCATGTAAATTTTTAAAAAACATTCATAGTAATAGGAAAAGTCTGTGGAAAACATGGAAAATCGGGAAAATTCATGTTATATGGGATCAAGTTGGAATACAGCTAAAAAGCGCTGTTTAAAACATAATTTGAATTTCAGAAAACCGTTGCAGTACTTCAGCGATTTGATACTCGAAAAATTTTTGTTTTCGGATCGGCACCAAACATGACTTAAAAATTGTTTTAAAATATCTCCATGCAGCACGTAATAACAATTTAGTTAACGTGAAAAAGGCAGAAAATAAAATAAGTAAAAAACGAGTTTTCAAACAAAACTGAGGCCAAGCCGCATGAAAATGTAGAAAATAAACTTTTCTTTACACACAGAGGTGGACTCAGATTTTATTCGCTGACAATCACCGATATATTTCAGTATGATCAATCAGAGGTAATAAGTGATTTGATTCATGAAGAGAAAGAATATTCAAGAGAAATGTCCCAATCGAAAAATCTGAGTCCACCTCTGTGTGTGAAGAAAAGTTTATTTTCTACTTTTTCATGCGGCTTGGCCTCAGTTTTGTTTGAAAACTCGTTTTTTACTTATTTTGTAGCAAATTTTTGAAAATCAAATTATGAACGAATGGCAATAGTTTTTGCTTGTCTGTCTAGAGTATAAAGAAATGCAGATCATTAATGAAAATTAAGAAAAGAATTGGAGGGAAAATAGAGCCCTGGACGAGATCGTCATTTATAAGGCGCGTCATCTAACATAATCCGTATTAGGTGACCAAATACAAAAAACACGTTCAATCGATAATGAAAGAAAAGACTAAGTGTTTTATGTTTGACTAAAAGGGCAGGATGTCAGGCTCTATCAAAAACATTTGAAATATCTAAGGCAACAGATTTTGAACTCACCAAAAATGTGCGGCTACGGTTCCATTGTTCCGTAAGCAAATTAAGCAAGTCTCCAGACCGAAAGTCAGATAAGCGGTCATTAATAATTGCATTACTTTCTAGTTATTTTATTAATTTTGTAGTCAATAACAGATTGAAAGACCTTCGAAAGAATCAAAGTGATTGCAACTGGTCGATAATTTGATGGATCACTACTTTCTGCTTATTTTTTCTTTTTTGAATAGGCTGTTCGAACGTAAGCTTAGGCATAGGCAGTCTTAGGAAAGTCTCCTGTAGAATAAAATAAGTAGAATAGTTTTCGCAGAGGCCTTGCCAAGGATAAGGTAATGCATTTTATTAACAGGGATGGGAAGCCATCTGGATCTGTGGGTTTGGAGGGTTTGAGTCCCTTAATGACCTTGAATACATCTCACATATGGATTTGAACTCTTGTACAAATCCACACGGGTGGTCTAAACTAGGTGGAAGGCAAAAAATTGAAACGAATCTTACAGCCAAACTAATAAAGACAAGGCACACAACAACTACTTCACCACTGTTAAGTAGTAAACGTATAGACGAACTGGTGAAGTTCATCCAGATGATTTTACGGACGCGATCAGAAACCTTTACTGCCTTTGTGCAATTCCAAGATTCTTTGTCTAACACTCTGGTCAAACAGGAACAATTTCTATCAAGACCAGCATTCAAAACTTCTCTATTTTATGTTTGATTTTCCAGTCGTCTGAATACATAAAAAAAAAAGTTGTGTTTTGTTAGTCTCATGGAAAAACGAATGCACAAAAACTTTCTAAAATTTATTTCCCCCATTTTTCAAATATAACGTGTAAAATACAAAAAGCAACTTTTACGGTCAGTTTTTGAAAATAATTTTTTTTTTCAACCGGGGAAGAAACTTTCTCTAAGCATTTGAAATTAGTTCGTGATTTTACAGGGAGAAAAGTTAAGCTTGAATTCTGCACTGGCAGTTCTATTGTTTCGAAAAAAGTATTGCATAATTATACTCGCGTAGATATATGTGTACATGCCAAATACGACTGTATATGTATATAATAAATACCAAGGTTTATCGATCCAAATTACGACCAATCACTAAAGATTAGTAATAGCACGTCTGTTCCCTTAGCAAAGAATCTTTTTTAATAACACATTTTAATATTTCATTTTATTTGATAAAATATTACAAATATTTTAAAATGTTACTTTTTAAGAAAACCTTTACCCGATGAAAACCAGATGCACAAAGGCGAGGTTCTGTATTACTCCTGCTGCTTTTATATCCTCAGGTAACAATAGATGGTAGGGATGACTGGACTTCCTTAATATGATATTCCACTGTAGTATCGTACATGTTTATTTAATGTCGATGGGTGAGGGTAAGTCAGCATGGGTTAAAAATGAGGTCAAAATGAGGTGAAATGAGAAGGGTTACATACAGTGGCGTGCTACAAATTTAAGTTTAAACTCCAGAGTATAATACATATATATACATAGGTATGAGACTGTATTCTCCGTGTGAGTGGGGAGAAATCTACATCCACATATAGTAATAGCCCATTAGGGTTAGCATATGACCTTGGAAAAATTCATGTCAGCACTTTTATTGCTCTTATTTTTATAGTGGTAATTGATAGTCTAAATTCAAAATGGCGGCCAAGTTCCACCTGAGCGATTAGCCGTCATCTGGAATTCAAAGGAGGAATGCTTTTACTCAATATCACGGCCATTTTCAACATTAATTGTAAAGACTTAAGCTGTTGTAAATTTTATTCTCTCTAACTTAAGTCTTTACAATTTTTATCGTGTGATCAATATTTTTCGAATTAAGAGGGAAAAAGTGGTTAAGTATAATTATCGATTTATCTCGTTTATTATTAACTTTAGGACATAAATGTGCAGGAACAAAACCGTATAAAATTAGATTAATAATAAAAGAGATAATTCGATAATTATACTTCACCACTTTTTTCCAGCTTAGTTTGAAAAATATCGATCGCACGAAAAACAATGTAAGGACGAAAGTAGTAGAGAATCAAATTTACAACAACCTTAGTCCTTACCATTTTTGTTGAATAGTTGAAAATGGCCGAGATATTGAGCAAAAACAATTCCCCTTAAATTCAAGATGGCGGCTAACGCAACAGTGGAATATGGTCGCCCTTTTTGAATTTAGACGACCAATGACCCACCCCTACTCTTAAAGGTTAGAGTAATAAAATTGCTGACGGGAATTTTTCAAAGGTAAAGCCTTTTTTATTTTTTTTGCTAACCCGACTGGGCTATAAGTTTTTCATAGGAGGTGGCTAAACTGGAACTAAACCGGTATATTTAAGGCAAAATACAGCACAGGTCTCCACAATTTAAAATAGGTAGTGTAGATGAGCACAACAAGACAGTTTTCACAATCTATCATTTGATAGATAGGGCTTTTGCAACACTGGGACGATAAAAGTTTTGGGGTCAGAGTGAATGAGAACGAAAAAAATCAAATACCGAATCTCTAAATTTAAAAACAGTTCATCACAAGTTCATTTTTGACAATCCTGGGATGAGATGCACTGGCACACTGCCATTCGCGTAACTTTACTTGATAATGACAAAGGCATGTACATGAAATTTTGTAATAGTGTGCAGAAGTGTTACGATCGATTCCCATCAACTGAAATGTCAAATTCAGACAACACCTTTTGAGGTAGCTACAGGGAAAATTTTTACAGAATATGAGAAAGACATACGCAGAACCGATTCTAACATGAGAATGGAATTCGCCACACCGATTCTACCCGTTCCTCCTGGCACCATGCAGTTATATCAATAAATAAATTTGCCGTCTAGTAATCACTCATTGTACTGGCTGTTAAGTTTCTGAATACAATTTTACTTTGTATAGTTAAAACTGATGTGCTTGAACCGGGTTCTAATATACCGTATTCAAAGTGCTGACTATTCAAAGCCCCGTCTCTCAAAATCTCTTTGTAAAAGTTTTAAATGGGAACGGTATGGAGTGAAAACTGAATTTTAGAAAACGAAAGAAACGGGATTTTTGAAGAATATAGGATTATGATAGAATGGTATTTTCGGCAACAATATCGTGTAGCATCTCACGAACCAATTGCATTTATGGAACCAATTAAGAATTTTGAACCGGCCAATAGCCGGATAATTCGATTAAAGTGAGTGACAGGTAGGAATTGACTCATACATGATCTGTGATCCGGTTCCATTTGGGAGTTGTACTATACAGGGTGTCCCGTCTTGAGTAAACCTGGAGGCTATGCTTAAAGAAGCAAAAAAATGTCCAAGGAGAGGGGATCTTAACGGTTTCTTCTGAGATATGTTCGTTTATACGATTTGGGCTATTTTAATAGATATTAAAATAATTCTTGTTCTTCATACCTTATATAGAAGTTTTATTTTATACGAATGACAATCTGACTGTATAGGTACTAATATCACATACATTTTCCGTCCACAAGTTGAAAAGGATAAAAGTAAAAAAAATGAAAATGTTTCCTCTTTTTTCAGTGTGAGGTTAATGGAACTAAAGTTGACCTTACCAATTTCAGAGACAATAAAGATTCGGTGCTATCTGTGACCGGAAGTAGGGTGTGCCGGTTTTAGGAAAGCCCAAATTTACGTAATTAAAATTTATTCAGTCCCAAAAAAACTGAGTAACACGTGCAAAGAGTTATTCAAAAGAATTACAATTAAAGAAAAACAAACTAATCCATCACAGTCAGTAATTCAAAAATTAATACAAAAAAAACTTAAATCTACAATACAGCGCAAAAATTGTTCCCTAGTGATTTTCCTTATTTTCTCATTCTGAAGGAAGAAGAAAAGTGTCTTGTAGGTATTGTATATAAGCCACCCCATTTCACAGATTTCAGATCCTTAGATGCAATACTATCTGAGTTAAGTCATAACTACCCCCATACTATTATCAGAGGTGATTTCAATACTGATCTTCCTACTCTGAATGCTTCTGCTAAGTCATTGCACAACCTAATAAATACATATAGCTTATCCGTTTTTAATTCTGAACCTACGCACTTTACTTCGACTTCTGCTACTTTGCTAGATCTATTTATCGTTGGAGATGTTAATCAGGTACTCTTCTTTAACCAGATCTCCTTACCTGCATTTTCCAAGCATGATCTGATTCTTGGGATTTATAATTTTTCCAATTCATCTCAACGTGAGAACACATTTACTCACCATGATTACAATAATATTAATTATGGCGATTTACTGGCTGAAGCCCAGACCATCGAATGGGCACATGTGAATTCGATGACGTCAGTTGACGAACAACTGCAGTATATCATGGAACTTATTAGATATCTTTTCGATAAATATGTACCGGACAGAGGATTAGAGATATAATCTTACAACGCAATACTGCATATCGCAGGTGGAAACGTTATCGAACGTCTGAATGCTGGAATCATTTCCGGTCCCTACGCAACAGATTAAATAGCGAAATCTCAAGATCTAAGAGGCATTTTCACAGCTGTAAGTTTAATACTCAGCTACCTACTAAAAATCTGTGGCGTAACTTGAGGGACATCGGTGTGGGGCATTCTAGAAACTTACTACAACTCGTAATCCCAATGAGCTAAATATAATGTTTTCATCCTCTTCAAATCCTACTGAAGTTGTTGGTTCAGATACGAGCGATTATTTAGCAAGCATTTTTAATGGTCTTGATTCGTCTGAAGGATTTTCTTTTACGCCGGTCAATGAGATGGATGTTTATGCAGCAGTGATTTCAGTGAAATCAAATGCAGTTGGACTTGACGATATTCATCCAAAGTTTGTTAAAATTTTACTACCCGTTATATCTACATGCCTGACATATTTCTTTAACAACATCCTTTTAAGATCCTCCATTCCTTCTGTTTGGAAACTCTGCAAAATTATACCAATCTCCAAAAGATCTCGCAGCTCTCCTGAATATCGCCCTATCAGCATATTACCCTTCTTTTCTAAGGTTTTTGAAAAAGTCCTGCATAGTCACATGATCAGCTTCTTAAATAGCAGATACTTGTTGTCTAGCCTACAATCGGGATTTAGATCAAAGCGCAGCTGTACCACAGCATTGTTAAAGATCATCGATGACATCAGAGCTTCCCTGGACAGTGATAAACCCACTCTGCTCGTTCTTCTATATTTTTCAAAAGCTTTTGATAAGGTTAACCACAGGCTTCTGTTAAATAAACTGTGTAGAATATTCAATTTTTCTTATCCTGCCTGCAAACTTCTTGGGTCATACCTAAGCGGACGAATACAAAAGGTGTTTTGTGGAGATACTGCCTCTGATTTTCTACCCGTTCTTATTGGTGTGCCTCAAGGGTCTATTCTCGGCCCATTATTATTTTCCATTTTTATTAACGACCTTCCACTAATCTTGCGTGACTGTAATTCTCACATGTAAGCAGATCACATTCAACTCTACATATCTACACCTTTAGGGCTTATAGAGAATGCTGTGTACAGAATGAATGAGGATCTTGCAAGAGTCTCCAAATGGGCTATTGATAATTCGCTCCACTTAAACACTGGCAAAACTGACGCTATAATTGTCTACAAATCCCAGTTAGATACTTCTACCTTTTCTAACATAATACTTAACAATATTGCTGTTTCATAATGCAAGCGTGTCAAGAATCTTGGGATAATTGTCAATAGTACTCTGAACTGGTCCGATCACATTAACAGTATCATAGGCAAGGTGTATGGATTTCTACGCAAATTATCCAAATCTGCGGCATTTACACCTGTTGAAACCCGTGTAATGTTAGTGAAATCATTACTAGTCCCCTTATTGACTTACGGCTGTGAGGTGTTTTTCAAACTGGATTCCCTCTCCTTGCGCAAGATTAATGTAGCATTCAACTCTGCCACACGTTATACTTTTGGTCTAGGGCGCTTCAGTCATTTCACTGCATATTCCACATTTATTCTGGGTTGTAAATTGGACTCTTACCTTAAATTCCGAACTGTAATGTTTCTTCGCAATTTAATTGTAACCAAACAGCCAGATTACCTTTTCAGTAAATTGACCTTTGCTCAATCTGCAAGAACATCATCTTTATCTTTGCCACTGTTCCGCTCGCGCAATAGTGAGAGCCAATTCTATGTTCAGTTCACCAGGATGTGGAGCTCTCTGCCAATTCATCTTAGGAAAAGCATCAGAAGTCCCAGTTTTCGCAATGATTTATTTGCATATTTGCGATCTATCCAATAGTTTTTCGTACTTTTTTTTTTTTTTTATATATTCTAATATTTATAGAAACTACTACTAAGCTTTAAAACTAAGAATATAAGTTTGTATTGAGGGATTAGGGTTTTTTGTTAGATTAATTTAGTATATGTGCTTGTTTATATTATGATTTACTTTTTATTTATTTTGTCTTTCTTTTTTGATATATAGTTTAACTGTTACTGTTACTAAGTATATTATTATTACCTATCCTACGCTTACTCATAAGATCGAAATCTTACTAGCGTAGTTGTTGTTGAAATAAATTAATTTGATTTTGAATAAGCGTTCATTACCATTATACTTCCAGAAACAGAATGAAACTCCTGTTTAAGCGAAACTAAACTTACTTAAATTCCTATAGGATAAAAACAGAACAGAATAAAACTTCCGTATGTATCACCGGTGATAGGTTGATATTAACCTCAACATAAAATAGTCAAAAAAGAAACCACAAGAAGAATTCTTGATTTGTGGACCAAGCAGATTCCCCGAAGTGTTACCTTTCATTTGATGTACTTACCACATTTTAAACCCAACAATCTTGAAATAAATTACTTTTTATTACCCAACCTCATAATGCGATCTTCTCGTACATCACTTTGATAGTACAGCCGTCGAAAGCTGGGTATTTCTTGTCTGATCTAGTAGTAATTCCATAATCAGAGTAATAGTCCAACGTCACGAAAAAAAAACTTTAGTTCGGCTGATTCTTTGCTATCTCGCCTTTTTCATCATCTCAATAGGCATGCGGTCAATCTGACTGGTGAGAGGGGTTGCGTTTACCTGTGCGCATTCTGTTCCACAGTTAAAAAAAAACAGTCTTCAAAATGATTTTAGTTCGATTTTTGGTTTTTTCATCTGTTTTCATAAACATCGAACAATATAAATTCACTCTTCCCAGACAATTACCTCGTTACTAGTACCGCGCCAGACGTTTTTTTTTCTTTCGTTACAAAAAAGAATTATTTTATCACGGCTGTAATTTTTATACGAGCTAGTTTAATTATCGATCCAAATGATATTAATTTTCCAGGCGATAATTCGGTTGATTATCAATATCCAGATCGGCTCAAGTATGATAGGGAATGGGATATCCCACACGAGCATTCATGTCGCAGTATGCAAGCCGGTTTTCTTGGGAAAAGGTAAAAGACACAAAGAAATATCTCACCAAAATGTACAGATATTACATTCTTCTTTTACTTCTTCCCGACCAAACCTGTTTGCAGGGGAGTAAATGTAGCAACTATTCATAATTATGCATTGAAATGTTAAACAGAAAATTTGGGAAAGCTTTGAAAATAAATTATAGCTCAACTGAAACGAGTTGCTTTCATTGATGTTTTACACTATCAATCACTGATGGTGAACGTAAACGTCGAGATCAATCGGCTAGCCAAATCAAATTCGGACCAATTCAAATTCATCCTCATAATTTCGCTGCTCAACTGAGAAATGTTCAGTTCAAGGATGCATTAGCAAAATTTCTTATCAACCACTGGTCGACTGATGATATGGCATCTTATATTAGTGATAAAATTATTCACTTAAAATTTAACGAATGGTTTTCTTATCGGGTTGAAAATAATAAAGTCATTAAAGCAACGGAAGGGTCATTATCATGTCAAGAACATGAAGAAGCAGATTCGTTCGAGGATTATCTACCATAATTGCCAAATTGATAATGACGCTGAAGTTGTAATAAGATGCTCAGATTCTTATATTCTCATTATACTTTGGATCAACATGGGCGTGGATAATCATGAACGCTACATAAACCTCAATAAATTATACAAAACTCTGGGTCGTTCCATCCATATCTAGAGCTTTACCAGGCTTCTAGGGCATGACATGTTGTGATTACACCCCACCTTTTTTCGCAAAGGCCTTTTAAGGCCTTTCAAATTACGAAAAGAATCGGAAGATTATCAGCTTACATTTCAAAATATTGCCACCGATGATGAAGAATTACTGAAGACCGCATTTGTCACCTTGGAAAGTTTTGTTTGTCATATATGTATGTAGTTCGGCAGATTAACAATGTCAACGCTGTCAGATTTGATTTATTTTCGAATACGTATCAGTCAACAAATTTTAATGAAAATTTTGAGTAAAAATTCAAAAATATCGATCCATCAAGCTTAGCACCGTGCAGAGCTGAATTATGGCAGCAATTATTGAGAGTTCAATACGTGACCACATTTTGGAGAAATGCTCACTCTATATCTACTACATCTGTATTCAAAATAAAACTTGTCCAAGTAATTGCTTTTATTAATTTTTGGATGGAAATCTATCCAAATTCCAATTCAAGAGCGAAGCTGTATAATAGTTAATTTTTTTTCCAGTATTTTATCAAGAATATCCTCAAATCTGAGACAGATAACTCAATTTTGCACAGAAACTTTTCTGTAGCTCCTGAAGTTCTCTGCAAAAAAGAATATAGGTCAAAATTATGCTATCTCGCTGAGTTCATGAATATTCTCAAAACACCATCGTGAGACAAAAAACCCACTTTACCATGCTCAAATCGGTGCGGTTCCTAATGAGCAACCGAATTATGGCCTGGAAAATAAATTTCATGTGGTTCGATAATTAAACTAGCTCGTATAAAAATCACAGCCGTAATAAAATAATTCTTTTTTCTAACGAAACAAAAAAAACGTTTGGCGCGGTACTAGTAACGAGGTAATTGTCTGGGAAGAGTGAATTTATATTGTTCGATGTTTATGAAAACAGATGAAAAAAACAAAAATCGAACTAAAATCATTTTGAAAACTGATTTTTTTTTACCTGTGGAACAGAATGCGCACAGGTAAAAGCAACCCCCCTCACCAGCCAGATGGGTCGCATGAGGCATGACTATTGATATACTGTAAGGAAAGACATATAAAAAATCTAGTCGAACTAAACTAATTTCTCGAAAACGTTGCTGTTGCTGTTTACCACAGCACAGATTTACTTGAAGAAGAGTCAAATTTTACTCATTAAAGGTTAGGTTTGCACTCATCCAAGTATACCAGTATTCGCTGCATAGTAACTGTACCGTAATTTTATTAAAATCATGGCAGTATTACATTTGGGGCATGTAATTACTACATTAATAAGTAAATAGCATGTTTTACTTAAATTGAAGAAAATCAATAATTTTGATTTAGTTTTTAAATTAAGTTTATTCGTATGAAAATCTCATTATATAGAGTGCATATAAATTTATCAGAAAAACGTACGTATAATGCCACCGGTCCCCTTGAAAATATTATAAATGTGGTGTAGCATTTTAACGATTATAATTAAATTCAAAAGCTTTCACTGATCTATAAATTAAATTTAGAGGGCTTCGGGAAGGCGGTTAATACGCAAGTTTTTCTACTAAATTTATCCCTCGAAATTTAGTTAGTTTGGAAACATGACGAATTGTAGTGAGTACATCCTGCTCGGTATATTTTTTCTCATATATTATTTAACTAGAATTTTCGGCTTTATAACATTTCGCATAAATCTTACTCAAGGAGTGATACAAAGTTCTAACACCGCAAAATTTCTATCCAAGCTTCAATCAATTGTGACAATCTTGGTTTTAAGCGGATCACTTATATATTTTCTATATTGTGGTGAAAGGATTAGAGGCACAAATTTAACTAGAAACGTAGTGAAATATCCATTATATTTTTTTGTGACAGTTAATGCGATTCTATTACAAATAACTCTTCTAACTAAAGCCAGCCATATATTTAATTGTTTTGAAAATTTGTTTTCAAATCACAGAGATATTATGAAATTAATACGAAATCCTACAGTCTATGGCAAAAAGTCTCTAATTTTTCCTATAGTACAATTGTTGATAATAGTGACATACCAATATTATTTATATACGCATTATCTGCAATCATCTGCGGAGGTTAATATTTTGACATTTCTATTCACTTACTCTGTGCTCCAAGTTCGCTTCATTGTTCTGATATATTTTGGGACTTTTATGATTGTTACACGGGCTCAGTTCCAGCAATTAAAAACGTACATGCAAAAAATCTACATGGAATTAGGTAAACTTCGAAAGATATCAATGCAGAGATGCTGTGATTGTAGTGATGAATTGGAGAAAATGGCTGCAATCCATTGGAAGATTTCGCGAACAGCATATGACATCAAAAATATTTTTCAATGGCAAATACTCGCTTATATGATTTCAACACTGCAACAGCTTATTTTAATGGTATTTAATATCTACAAAGACTTTGATGCTCAAAATTCAGTTTCCAAAACACGTTTGATATTAACTATCCTCAGTGTCGTCAGTTTTGCAATCCTTGTTCTGATTGTCGATTCCGTTAAGAGAGCCTCTAACATTAACATCGATTATTTGAGTAGTTTCGATATTCAGCATGACAACAGGCTTCAGAGAAGTGTGAGTATTTTTTAACCTTGGAACAGAATGCGATCTAGATGTAATAACTAAATGTCCTCAGTAGACGTAATCTAATAATTAAATACTGTATACAGATGCTGCGGCGAACTTTGAAATTTTAACCCAATCACCGTAATGAATCGTTAAATTTTTCGAAAATGTTTTAGTAGTGTATTAGTTCGGTTGACATATGTTAAGATTGGATTGGAAGACCAAAACGAAATAAAAAATTTTTTTTTCTTGTTATTTAATTTATTATAACAAAAAAACAGAAAGTTTCAAAATGTCATTGCCGCAAGTTTGTAAATTTTATATTTTTGTCATTATTTTGTTGGCTTCATTGCGTTGCATTCTGTTCCCAGGCATTCAGGACTCCGGGAACAACGGATGAATTCTTACATATTTCCAGGTTGAAATGTTTAAACTGCAACTGGCATTGCGACCGTACGAATTGAACATCTTCAATTGTTTGGAGTTAACTAAAGGATTAATTGTGACTTTTATAAATATTTGCATAAATTATTCAACAATCGTGATTCAGTTTGATAAAGCCGATGAGAATAATTAGAAAGAGCAGAGCAGCATATAGCTGTGAGTGCTGACAAGCTTCGAGTGTTGCTTAATGCTTCTAAATATACCGAAGTCCATTTATCTGCTGTATTGAATTTTAAATAAAAATTTTTTGATTTTCCAGTGAAATTTAAATTTAACTTTTTTCTGCTCATTTTAAATTTAAAGTTGAAACTGTTCACAAAGGCTCCCAGGATGTGGAGTAAAAATTCCATGGTGAATTTCTTTTTTTCCTTTCTTTTTCCTTATTCACATTTATCTTGGGAACCATAAGGTTTTCACGTAGCCGAGGCTCTCATGCTTCAGATTTTTTGAATCGTTCTTGAGATATGCACAGCCAATGATGGGGATGCCATCATGGGATGCATAACGTGATATTTTTGGTTGCTATCATAGATTTTTTTTTTTGTTGGCGCCATCTGGGCAAATGTGAAAGCCTTTCAAAAGTTTCAAATGATTAAATTGCCGGATATGCACATATCTCAACCTTCCGTGGAGTATATAAGTAGCTACATATTGTATTGTAATCCTGCTGGGAGAGGAGATAGGTGATATCTATGGAGTGATAAAGCGCTGAAAACATCGAAAAGTACTAAGTGGATGGGATAGAGTAGTACTGAATTGTGGGGAAACTCGAACCCAAGACTCTCACAAATTTATCGATTGAGTTACCGAGGCCGCCCCTGGCTAATATATGAAGCGTTCCTATATGATTCTTTTTTCTGGCATTCTTTTGATTGTTCTAGCTTACTAGCTTTTGTCTATCTTTCTATTTACTGTCATGTCCTCCACCATATTACTCAAGATCTTGTAACTTTTCTCTATCCGTATTGTTTGCATTTCATGCCTATTATCGTGCTGTGGCTCGCGCGTCCGAGTCATTATACCACCCGGACTTACCATCATAAGAGTGATATTAAATACAAATTTTGGGTTTTTTCATTGTGGTTACAAAAATTTTACTGAAAATCATCCAGTGCACTGCGTGACTAGAATAAAAATATACAGAACAAGGAAATTATTAGTGTTCAAATTTCTGCGAGCAAATAAGTAGAGAAGCACCAACTCAGGTTCTATCATTTGTAAAATTGGAAGAGTAACTCGAGTAAATCGGGTAACTCCTTCGTAGCGTTGCCATACAAAAATTCCATTTGTCCCAAAAAATAGTGACAATCAGAAGCTAGGAGGTAGAGCGACCCTCGGGTAACCCAAATACTCTAATGTATGTTCTACGATTTTTTGTAGTTTTCTATCTCAATTATTTAATTATTATTATATTATTATGACCAAAAATGAATTTGTAGTTTGGTGTAAAATCACTATTATGTGGGACACCCTGTTTCGAAAAATCAAGTTACCCAGTTCGAATAAAAAAGATGGAAATACTTTAAAAGTGAGTATAGGGACGGCTATTTAAGCCTCCGAGTACAGGGTGGTGGGTACTCTCAAAGGACCTAAGGAATTCGATTCTGAACTAGATTTTCCTATTTGTACAAGTGAAAGGTTGGCAGAATTTTCACTATATCAAACTTTGCCTCCCCAATCATTTCCCCACTTAACCCTTGTGTCAACACTACTTCTTACCTCCTCGAATCAACACCTGCATCACCGGTGATACCCATACATTTTGTATGGTAAAGTTTCTGGGTTGCAAGTAAATAGGTGAAAAATGAGGTCTGTCGGTAACAAATGACAGATCTAAATATATTTATTGAATTTATTATTTATTTTATGACATTGTTAGAAGAAAAAAAAATAAAAAAGAACAGGTATTACGGACTACGGGCGACATTTACTGCTCGACAATTTGGGAATTAGGTAGTATGAGAAAAATGAAAATTATATTGGAGTTAGATTCTGTACATAAGCAATTAATGACTCAAATTTATTTTTCTTATGTTTATTTTAGAAATTATAGCACTTATTTGGGACAGCTGTTGCATTTGCCGATGAGAGGTGAGCTATGCTGTGTACAAATCATGTTTTGGTAAGCATAGCATCGCTTACGAGCAGGACGGCGTTTTCGCAGAAGAAACAGGTTCCTAACTGTTTTATACGTCCTTGGGCATCCCTCTTTAGAGCTTGACCGGGAGCTAATGCTTCCGCCCCAGAAATCAACGGGCGCTCCAGCATGGACTCTAAACCACTTTGAGTGCTAAAATTGCCGGTCGAGATACTATTATTATTAGTCCTATCGATGACATTTGGTATTACCAGGGCAGTACATAGCTCCTGAAGATACTTATGGTGAGCATCTGTCCTTTTTTTTGCAACACCATTCAAGTTAGTCGTTGTTATTATATAACTTGCCAAAGCTGCGATATCTAGCATGTTGTAGAAAAATGCTTGTGGCCAGCGAAGAGTCCTCCTTTTTGAAGAATATTCAGTCAACATTTTCTCCACATTGTCAACTCCTCCTGTGTATTTATTATAGTCCATTACTATGTCGGGTTTATGAAGCAGCTGTATAATAAAACAACAAAGGTTAGAAAAGAAAGACGAGAATAGCATATCCGCAGTTGCTATTTACCTGAAATTGCTTTGTTGAAAATGAGGGCAACTGCTTTCGGTCTCTTTTTGGTGACATATGAACATAATGTTATTGGCTCGTCCTTTAGAAATCCAAACTAAGTTGAGTTGACCTCCCGCTGGTGGCTTGGTTTGAATTCTTCTGGCAGCTATGGTTTATTTTTCTTCACGGTACCAACCATGGACAATTGGTAGGTAATCAAGAGACGCGCAAGTAACAACGATGTGAAAAAGTTATCCATGTAGATGTTCCGGCCAGTTCTCGAAAATTGATGGCATAGTTCCTTGACGACATATTCATCTTGGTTTACATCACGGACATGCGTTTTCCCTGTATAAATTTGTCCTGTAATTGGATACGATGTTTCGTATCACAGACCCACCGCACTTTTATACCATACTTTGCCCGTTTATTTGGTATATACTGCGTGAAACGTGTACGTCCACGAAATGGAAAAAGCTGTTCGTCAAACGTCAAATTGGCACCTGGCCGATACCCTTTTCTCAGATTATCGTTAAGCATCAGCTATATATCCAAAATTGGAGCTGCCTTATTTTCTCTCAGCCTATCCAATCGAGTGGTGTCATTGTCAAAACGGATAAATTGATTTATAGCCCAATACTGACGAATATACATAGCTGCGCGATATAATGGATGCGAAGATGATTTCCACAGATCCTGGACATTTTCCTTATTTAAGCGGTGGATTCCTGCCATGAGCAAAATACCCAAATACGCTTTAAATTCCTTTTCCGTCAATGGCTTGCATGATCGCGTTGGATCTACAGGGTTATCAATGTTCCATCTAGCATACTTCCTTTCAGCCCGTCTATTGGTCTCCCGGATAATAAGACTGCACATCAGCTGCGAAAAAATACGTTGAAATGTTTCAACGATTAGTTTTAGTTTCAGGAGCGGGTTGGGGCCTTGCAGATTGACGCAGTACATTGTGAGCGTAGGTTTTAGTTGGAGGTAAAGAATTTTTTTTCCAAATCGCTCCATCTCTAGCTTTAAAAATATCTGCTTCCGAATCAAAAGATAAAGCCTCCTCATCGTCTTCTTCGGCCTCACTTTCGCTGTCGGTCTCAATTGTCTCCAATTGAAAAGTTTCCGTTTCCGCGTTTAAAATTTTTCAGTACCACTTCACAAAAATGAGCGTTTAACTTGCATCATAGTGCATCAGATGCACGATACTACATGATTTTACCTGTAAATGAGCCATACAAGTCCAAATTCCCATACAAAATATATAATAATATATAATTATACATCACGGGTGATGCAGGTGTTGATTCGGTAGGTACAATAATGTGCGACTATTTTTCATACATATCCAAAATAATTAATAATCTTAAATTTGGCAACGATGTTTAGAACATAATTTTTGAGGATGTCGGAGAGACCCAGCCCGATAAATGAAAAACTGATACCTGGAGAGGGTACCAAGCATGTGAAAACTCACCGGTTATGTAGGTGTTGACACAAGGGTTAAATGAAATAAACATTGTCAATAAAATATGTTCAGAGTATCATAATGCATCGTTTAAGACATCTCTCATGCGTATTCATGTCGGGCCTAAAGTGGGCATTAAAATTTTAAGAGGAAGATTTCTCGTCTAAACGATTGAAATTTATTGAAAATAATATATAAAATTTTCGAATTTTCTCTATGTCATATCTACAATCAATAAAATCAACAAAAAACGCCTACCAAAATTCTATTCACTGTTAAGGCTGGCATATAAAATATACAAAAACACGCTAAATTCATAATATATTTGATAAGAAATACTTTTAGTAGTTGTTTATGATGGCACAAGAATGGCACCTGGTACTAATATCTGAATTAAAAGAATCGACGAAAGAGATGGTACGAGAATTGTTGTTGTCATACGCAATCGACTTTTAAGCAGCTACATAAAAATAGGCTTTGAAGAAAATTTGTCGCCACAGCTAATTTGAGGAGGCTTGAGTTGTAAGGAAGTACATCAATGGAATATGAAAACAGTACGATGACTGTTGAACTGTGTGCGAATAAATATGGAGAGTTTTTTCCAAAAATTACATAGCTACCATAAAAATACCATAAAAATGAATTTTTATGTTCTCAAACTCAAGCTGCATTTTTTTACATTGAGTAACTTTATGAAAAAAAAATCATTCTTTAAGGTGTGACCTCCCCTTGCTCTATCATGTATGTTCATAATCTAGATACATTTTATGTAATTACTTAGTTTCAGTTGTTTCTAGCTATGCTTATTTACTTTTATCTGAAAATTTCTTGCACCACATAAATTTCAGTTGTTTGTACTTCGTCGCTTGAATAACCATCCCCCCACCACACTCACCATTCCCCCACCACCCTCACACTATAAATTTTCCCATAATATATATTATACTTTACCATGTAAATTTTGCAACTTTCACACTTTCTATGTTTGTGTGATCCACAACTGTACTTTGGATTTTTTTTTAACGGCGGTGATAGAGTTGATTAAATTGCATCATGGTGAAAATGCTTGAGATTCTGGAACAATTCTGGGAACAGTTTATTCTGAGGCTTTACTTGGAGCTCCCCCCCCCCCCCCCCCCCCCAACGCAAACACATAATCTACATAACTGGATTCCTTCTGAAAAGAACCGGGCCTAAGAACATCATATTTAATAATCCCAGAAGATACCGCTTCAGGCGAATTAATTGTAGCAACTAAGCCTTGCCTACTTTCTGGAACGGTTTGCCACGGTAAGCCCTATTTTTTTTCAAATTCAATTTTCGCTTTTTTCTGCTCAGAGCAATCAAGTTAATTCAAAAAATACACATTCAATAAAAACTGCAGAATGACGATGTGTTACAGTTATTAAATTTTATTTGACATATAGTAAGAACACATCATTTTTGTACACTTCACATCGTATTTAAACAAGCTCAACATTTTTAATGCGACACCAATTTTCAACTCAATAATCAACAATGAACTGTTAATCTACATAAATTACTAGCATGAATTGCACAATAGTTACATGTTTTAAATCAATTTCAATATTATTGGATTTCAATTTTGTATGATTCCCTCCATTTGGGTTTAGATACCTTCAATGTGCATATATATGTACATACATATACCTACACATCAAGATACCTATACCTATAGAGGATGAAAGATGACTTTGTATCTTGAAGCAATGTCACAAAATTGCAATTCGAAACGAAAACCCCAGGCATGTCAAATGACTTGATTTGACAGGAAAATTTCAAAGGAATTTATTTGCATTTCAAGTGCTTTAGAGAACTTCGGTTAGCAAACCTTGTTATTCCATGACTTTGCATGAGAAAGGTTTCCTCCGTCGTATGAGAGTAAAAAATGTAAATCGAATTAAAAGAGTAAAGTAGGGAAATTATTTTTTTTTTTTAGTTTTCCTATAAAGATGATATTAAAGTTTTATTATGAATAATAATGAAAATGATTTCAAATTAAAAAGGATGATCTGCACGCAACTTCCCAAATCAAAGACAGTAATTGGAATAGATTCCCAATTTTTTTTTACCAATATTCAATACCGGTGTTCTTTAATTTATTTTCCCATCGAATGAAGTTAATAACAATTTTCAAGAGAGATAATTGATTTACAATGCCAATTTACATGTAATTAGCTCGTAATTAGAGACGGTGTAAACATAAATCAATTTCCTCCCTGCAACAGAGAGAAACAAGTCAACGCAATAAATTTTGTTCGCATAAAGATTAGATTTCCTTCTCCAAAATACAAGGCAAAGTTCAATACTGAAAATCATATACAAACATAGATTTGGGAAGCATGTACTTTTGCTCCCAGAAATACATAATAATTCCCCAAAAGTCTTGATTAAGGAAAAGAATGGCTGTTTCGGGAGATAACTTCTACTTAGATGAACGGTCCTTCAGAAGTATGTATCTCTTCTATTTATAGGTACTATGTATGTCCCGACCTAGCTACAATTAGGAATACTTCTACACAGTAAAAAAAAGTTGGTGTAATTTTACCCCGTTTGCTGGATAACATGAATTTTGAATCCATTTTGGATAATTTTAAATAATTTATACCCCATGATCATGGAGTTTTAATATTTTTACCCGGAATGGTGTGAAAATTCCCCTTTATATCCAAATGAGACTTGATTTCTATGAAAAACTTAAAAATATTATCCATTCGGATAACAAAAACACCTAGCGGAGCTCCATCTAGTGGAAAACTTCGAAAATATTTATTTTAAAACTCCGTTCGGTGTAAACTTACTGTAGTCTCCCAAACAGAATTGTATCTAAACTCCGTTCGATGTAAAATGCAACTGGTTCTATCGTGCTTAGAAAAAATTGTGACATGGTATTTTCAGAAGCAAGTGCTTTACAAATGCAAGCTGCAACTACAAGTGTCAAGATAGTATTTAGTTTTAATTTTTTTTTTTTTTACACGTAAAACATCTTCGAAAATTTATTTAGAACGGAGTTGCGCAAAAGTAAAGGCACATTTGTCCTTTGATACAGTGTGCGAAATAATTACACCAGACAAACGTAATCACTAAATAAGTAAATAATTAAGAATTTATTTTAACAAAATTTTGTGTCCATTATATTTTTATTGAAAAAACAAAAATAATACCATTACTTCATGTAATTATTTTAAATTTAAGTTAACTAAAATATTAAATGTTTCAGAACCATGAACGAAATATTTATACCAGACAAGACTTAAAGGATTAACATATAGCTTATCTCATAATTAATATTACTTTAAACTTATTTCTAATAATTAATACGCCCGCCCTTATTAATAATTATTCCAATTAGGCGACGAGGCATTGAACTTATTAAAGAATGAAGAGTGGGTATGCCAATTTTTTGCCATTCCTCCTGAATCGCTATTTTGAGCTGCACCAAAGTGTCAAATTGGCGACCATTTGAATAGACCTTTTGTGACAAGATGCCCCATAGATTCTCCATAGGGTTTAAGTCAGGGCTTATGGAGGGCCACTGCAGTAGAGGTATATTTCTCGACTCTAAAAAGTTTTTTGTATACCTAGCGGCGTGTATAGCGGCGTTGTCCTGCTGAAATGTCCAATTGTCGCCCCATAAGTTATCTCCAAAATCAATAAGCACACTCTCCAGCAGGTCAACATACTTCGCTGAATCCATTTTGTGTGTCACAAAACAGATTGGAGTCTTGCCTCGGTAACCAAACGCAGCCCATATCATGAGTGAACCTCCTTGAAAGTTTCTAGAATGGCGGGTCTCACGTTCCTGACGGGTATCTCTCCAATATTTTTGGCAGCCATCAGGACCGTCCAAATTGAACTTTTTTTCGTCACTAAATATAACGGATTCCCATTCATCCTCCCAAAATTTATGCTTTTCCGCAAACTCTAATCTTGCAAATTTGTGGCGTGGTAAGAGCTTGGGCGTCGGCAACCGATTTTGATACTTAATATTCTCGTTCTCTTTCAGAAGTTGTTGAATTCTTCTTGTAGTCACGGGCAGAGATAATTGAAGTCGTATTTGAGATGGACTAACTTTCTTGTTAACAGCTAGCCGCCTTATTTCTGTTTTAGTTCTTTCATCGACTTTTGGGGTACGACCTGGTCTCTTTGTTGCCCCGTAATTTTCCGGATCTTTTAAAAATTTATTAATTGTCGTCTTATCCCTTTTCAACTTTTCAGCTATTTTTCTAATTGTCATTCCGCATTCTCTATAAGCTGAAATTCTAGCCCGCTCTTCAACTGTTAACGTTGTTCCTCTTGGCATTTTTGAAGATTATCGCTGAAAAAAATATTACTAATTGATAACACAAATATGTATCCCTTATAAATCAAAGTAGGTACTTACTTCTTTTCGGCTTAAATAAATTTGCACTTAAAAAATATGACTTTCACTTTTTTGTTTGTTATATTTATTCGCACGACTTGCCAACCAAAACTCAAAGCAATCGCAATATCATAAAAAAAAACAGAAAAAAGTTATTCCGTTAGATAGTTCCTAGAAGCACAAATGTTATGACGCAATTAGAATTAAAACGAAGAAATGAATTTACCTAAAAATACTTAGACATTTTTTGTCCGATATAATTATTTCGCAGACTGTAGCAGACTAAAAATATTTTGATTTTATATCATATCCAAAACTATTTAATTTTGATGCAGTAAGCAGTTTTGGATATTATCGAAAATCAGTATATTTTCATTTTTCAATAACGCATACCTACTGGACAATTCCTTCTCGAAAGAAACATTAAAATCAGATTTGTACACGATTCGGTGTAAAATTACACAAGACAGGGGTTTCGAATGCATTTCCGATCGGGGCATATTTCATACTTCTGAAGAAGTTCAGTATATTCACCGTATATAGTAATAATTATCCTATGCCGGAATTTGGTAAAATTATATTTATGAGAAGTAATAGTTCCATCGCTTTAAAGGGACAAATGTACTCCGAAAATGTACGGATCTCATTGAACACCTTTTTGGTGTTCATGGAACACCGAATTTTTTACTGTGTAGTAAAAGTACGATGCTATCATTCTGCTGGCTTTTTGTTAAAAATTTACCCAAAGCTACGAAATATCAGATTAGAATAGTTCCGGAATTTTATTACCTGCGTAGTTTGCGGAAACCATTAGGGTTAACTTTTTGCAGTTCAAAGGTTATAAAAATTGCGTTCAACATGAAAGAAAGAAGAAACAAGTTTTGTCGCGTTTGTTTTTAAATTTATTTTTTACGAATCTTTCTTAAACGCCCAATAACTCGTCTTCGAGAATAACTCATAACTAGTATGTTTTGCTTTTCGTAAGAGGCAACTGCAATGTCTACCTTTAGGAGCAGGGAGCTATATCCACATATTGAGAGCAGGTAAAAAGAAATCTCTCAAGGGCTAATGCTGCAAGAAGGAAATGAAATGAAAGGAACCATTATTAGAAAAATTGGAACATTGTTATATAAATAAGGGATAAATGTATCCACGGCTGGCGCTAGGTATTATCAGATGCACAACTTAATCAGATATTCTCAAGCAATATATCATAATTTTTCTTAGTAAGATTCTTTACAGATTAGTCTTGGTGTCAAACATATATGACCGTCAATTGAATCCTAAACAGATCTTACAGTAGAACCCCTGACATAGCTTCTTGTAGAAGTAGTTTATAGTGAGGAAAGCAGTGGACACAATCGTTCCAGACCATATATCCGATACCATTTGAAATGCTGTAACCGCGGTAAACAGATTTTTGCCCAAACACTTTGAAACACCTTGTAATTAGCTAGGTGGCCTTTTGAAAAAATGATGTTCGAAAAAAAAACTACAAATGTTTTTAGTCTGATTTAAAAAAAAATGTGAAATTGACATCAACAGAGAATAATTAAGGTTTAATTTTAAATAAAAAAATATGATTTATATGCACGAAAACAATCCCATCTGAAGGAATAAAACTCAATAAATCATGAAGTCGAACAAGATTTCCTCCGGACTTTGTTCATTTGATGAACCTGGTGTTTCCTTTCTGCTGAACTCAATCAAATAAATATTAAATTTCAGAGCAGCTAATTATTAAGCTCACTATTCAAGAAGTAGGTGCTGTCAGCCTCGTTACAAATTGACAAGCCAGATGTACAAGAGGTGCCTCCTGCTTCCTTAGAACTCAATCCAGTCAGGGTTTTGTATGCTAACTAACACACACAGTCATTTGAGTACCAGAAACTGATAGTTGGAATAGCCTTACAGTTTCTCTGACTGACTTCCAGTAGCATCTCTGGTATCAGACAAGTTTACTGCAAGAGGTCTGGTTGCCACATCCTCTGTGAACGTGAAGTCGATTTTAAGTTTTCTGCATATTTTTCACATGTGGCTACTCAAACCACTCTCGGGTTACGGTAGATAGATTTCGAGTGACAACACTGCCCGGCAGTATATTGGATGAATTTTAAATTTCCTGAAGTTCGGAATTCCACCGCTAGTTGAGTAATTTTTTTTTCTTTACCACTGAAAGCATTTTGAGGGTACGTGCATTACGATCTGTTTGTAATGGATATTTATTTTGGGATGAAATTATTGAAATAAACCACCGAAATAGGTAATATAAGAACCACTACTTTATTTACTCTATATATTTAATTTATACAATTACGCCGCGTTCTTAACCTGTCGAAGGTTTACTCAAAACTCGACATTGTCTAAAACTCAGACTGCCCCGGAACCTTCCCAATCATTTCGTGATACTGGCACTCACCTACTTTCATGGAATTGCTTAATTCATTTTCGTTGATTTGTGATTTCAAAAATTAGGCATCGATACATTACAAGTCGCTTCATAATTGTGTGACCATTATTTATCTAGGTTGCGTGCACTTGTTTTCTAATATTCGATCGACCTCTTAAACTGATTTACATCACACATTTACATTTACTTATTTCTGATACATTGTTTACATCACAGTTGCCCTCTGTGTGCCTTCAGTTCCTGCTTTTCTAGTAACAGTTCCACGTTGATTGTAAGCAGCAATAATCCTGTGAACGCCTGTCTTACTAATGTTTATTCCTTTGATAGCTGTAATGCCCACTATCTGAGTGAGCGAACTTCCACTTGCCCGCAGTCTTATAATGAACTCTTATTGTCATTGGTCAGATGTTTGTATTAAAATTAACGTAACCAACGTAATTCAATTGCTTTTAATACTTAAGGCTATTACATTGAGACTCTAACGGCAGAAAATAAGGCCTGACTTTGACAATTTATTTTGGTAGTAGGGTAAGATACCCAGTGCCGAGCCACCGTAAGGAAAGTTTTACCTTTTATTTCTTACTACAAGCTTAAAACATGGTTATGTTTTAACATCTTTGAATATTAGGTTATTAAAAATAGGTGGAAATACAACTATTTTTGTAGACTATACTATAAAAACGGTTAAATTGTGAAATAAGTCCCTTTCCCAGTTCTGAGTCCCCCTTTGACCAGTTATGAACCATAAGCCTTCGCCAGTTCCGAGCCCCCATTTTCAAAACGAATTTGTAAGTTTAAACGAACGTTTATTATAACTTAAGTGCATTCTTCCTAAACTCAAAATTAAAAAAATGAATAACAAAATATTCTATATTTCTTTAGAAAACAAGATATTACGAAGAAACGGAAAAAATTCATCATATTTTATGCATATAAAGTAGTGCATGCTAATACTTTAAGTTTCGCATGTGAAGCAATAACTGTACGAGTTTTTATGAATATTTTTAGCAACATTTAGAGCAACTAGATATTTTGAAGCTCGCATAATTATGCAGCTTTTATGGATAACTTTCGTACACTGAGAGCATATCACACCATCGTTTGTAACTGTTACAAAGTTAGCCCAGCTATATCATAATCCAGATATTATGCTATTTACGGTAATGTTAATGCCAATATTTCCTTTTGAAGGGTTTGTGCGTTTTTTTTTACTCCTGACATTGATTCTTTCCGGGTTTTGTTTTCTTTCATTGTTTCTTTTCAATATTTGAACTGCCTTTTCTTCTCGTTTTTTTTCTATTTTCTTCCTTTTTAGTTGACGACAACAGAGCCTGTTTTTTACAAATACCCTCACGGGAGAACGGTTATCTCGTAAAGTATAAGAGCTGGAACAAAAAAATGTAACCTGTATATTATTAGCTATGGCACTAAGTACGTATCAAACTATGAAAAATGGTGCACTTTTGAAGGAACATCTCGATATTTTGCTCAAAATATAAGCACTAAATTGTTTATAAAACAAGACGTTTTTATGTAATCAAAAAATGGATACGTACTCCCATAGAGAATGTATGTAATTGTGAAGCAACTACCAAAATTTCAAATCGATCCAGGTGTTCGAGTAATCCGTTTTCCCAGTTTGAAAAAGTTGGTTCGCGAAAAACCCTTTAAAGATGTACGAGCACTTAAATCTTTGAATTTTGTTTACCTTTAATCTGCAATAACTTCACCATACATTGCTGCGTTTATTATAGCATTCGCATACCCTGGTGAATAGTGGTGAGCTCAGCATGCGCTCCAAGGCGGTGTGGCAAAATCGATAATTGAAACTTAAAAAAAAATTTCGCTACATTTTAAGCAAAAAAGAACGATTATTCCAACATCCTAGTGTGATGTTGCCCCTTAATAGATTTTTTTTTTAGAAACTATTCACTTTATTGTAGAAAAAACAAGACATTTTGTGTATTATTTAACTTTATGAACATTGAGGGTAAAATTACAAAAAAAAAGCAATTAGTGAGCGTACTTATTACACTTAAATAATAGCCTTAATTGAAATATTTTGTTGTTGAACTTATCGATTACGTTGCGCTATTATTAAAAAAAACATCGGAACGCTAGCTACAAAATATTATGAGATTTTCAAGCTTTTAAGACGTTTCGACACGTCTCCAATGAATAGAACAATTAAGTAACTTATAAATAATTAGCTACTTAGTCATACTACCTATCTACAACTCAACGTTAATGAATAATGTCACAAATTAAAAATAGCAATCTCTTTAAATATATTTTGCGTCCGGGATGATCTGAATGTTCAGGCTTACGATAAATTTCAAGTGTTCACTTTTAAATTATGAGTAGTGTAGGTATGTATTCATATCTGGTAGCACAACATATTTGCAAGCCATACATTCTATATTAAAACTAAAGAAATTCCAAAAATGAGCAAACTTTTAATTCTAACTGAAAAATGTTGCCAGTTTTTTCCTCCAATACATATCCAAGCTGCTCCCTTTTTATCAAAATTTCTCACAAAAAGAATATTAGACTTCATTTCCGTGAACGTGTTAAGCAATCTTTGGAATAATGAAAACACATAGAAAATAACATAGAAACGACAGTACGGAAAGCAAATAATTTTATTCTGGCTGAATCCAGTACCCCGAGAATCTATTAATATGAGAAACACTAAACGTAAGCAGCTGAACTAATATAAAGTTTTCCCAGGAAACAAATATTGAATAAAACTAACTTTCAGTCAATATACAGCATCCAGGGACCTACTCTCTATTTGTGGGTCATACAACACAATTCATAAAATGTACTGAGTGTGAAAAATTTGATGAATTCCGACAGAAAGTTGAAACGTCTGCTGCTTGTAGTGCTACTTCACATTGATGGAAAACTTGATCCGGAAAATAAGGATAACCACTGAATTTTTTTTTTTAATTTTTCAGGTTGATATATACATATACAGGGTGTCCCGTAAGTCCAGCTTGAAATCGAGTGATAGACCTAATCATAACAGTTACCAGAAAAATATAAAAAAAATCTAAGTCATGTACCTATTTTTCAAATTATAGACATTTCTTTTGTTTTCGAGAAAATATACACCCTGTGATGGTTTTTTAGCTCCTGTTGCTCCAAATCATTACTTGTTTTCAATTTTATTTTTCTTATGTAATCCCGAATAGTGCTTATGTAAGCTGTTGCTTTAAATTCTAAGCCAACTGTTCCAGCTTTGGAGAAAATGTCACATTTTGCCGAACCAAGAATAGAAAATTAATATCTCGCCCAACTTTAACTGACTGTAATGAAAAAAATGTACTACGCCAGTTTGGCAAGTAACTTTAAAAGTTGGCGCATTTAATAAGGATTCTAAAATGGTATAACACTTGCTACATTATTTCTTAGATTACGGAAAAAAAATTTTTCTTCAAGAAACCCAGTTTCGCAAAATTTCTTTTCTCCTACTAAAAATGAATCTAGATTACCCAAAGCTTGCCGTAAGACCGTAACTTTAAGATTCTAGTTTGAGTGAGACGCAGAGTCATTGCATGTAATGTGAGTGAGCAAGATAGTAACTATAGCTCGTCAAATATTGAGTTTTAATAAATGTGCATCGTCTACTCTCCACAGAGGACTGACTTCCAATCCAACTACATGGTGAAGGAAGAGTTCCTTACTTTACGAGGACGTAGTACTTCAAGCAGTTGAAGAAGACCCAAGTACTTCGGTACGTGCAATCCAGGAAAGCACAGGAGTACCTAAAAGTATAGCTCACCGAATTTAACAAAAACATGATCTCCAGAATTACGAAAGCAGTTAAATTTGTCAACAATAGAAAATTTTCCCGTCTGATAACCCGATCCTTTTTAAGAAGATGTCGAACTTATATTGCAGCTGAAGGAAGGCAGTTTGAATAGCTTTTGTAAATAATAAATCTTAGCATCCAAATAATTGGTATTTAATTTTAAACTTATGGAAAATTTGTCCAAAATTCAACAATAAGTTAGGATCTCTAACTTGAAAGTGTCTCACTCACACTTCATGTAATGACTCTCCGTCTCACTCAAACTAGAATCTTAAATTTACGGTCTTACGGTAAGTTTTGGGTACACTAGAATCATTTTTAGTAGGTGAAAAGAAATTTTGCGAAACTGGGTTTCTTGAAGAAAAAGTTTTTTTTTCCGTAATCTAAGAAATAATGTAGCATGTGTTATACCATTTTCGAAACCTTATTAAATGCGACAACTTTTAAAGTTACTTGCCAAACTGGCGTAGTACATTTTTTTTTCATTATAGTCAGTTAAAGTTGTGTGAAATATTAATTTTCTATTCTTGGCTCGGCAAAATGTGGCATTTTGTTCCAAGCAGGAACAGTTGGCTTAGAATTTAAAGCAACAGGTTACATAAGCACTATTCGGGATTACATAAGAAAAATAAAATGGAAAAGCAAGAGGAGCTAAAAAACCATCATAGGGTGTATATTTTCTCGAAAACGAAAGAAAGGTCTATAATTTGAAAAATACATGACTTAGAATTTTTTAAATATTTTTCTGGTAACTGTTATGATTTGGTCTATCACCCGATTCCGGTTTGACGTCGACTTACGGGACACCCTGTATATGTATATATGTGTAATATGTGTATAATAGGTATGTGAGTATGTGTGCATGATACAAAATACACTCCCGATACCATTTTAAGTCAGGTTGTTTGCAATGGAAATATAAAACTCTCTCAAACTTTTTTTAACGATTTCATTTACCGTCGTACTTAACTTTGGAATTGTAAGCTAATAGTTTTCTTTACTGTGTACAGTACAGGGTGTCCCGTATGTGGTCTGGAACCCAAACGTAGGCTATGGATAGGTCAAACCCCATGATTATAGTTTATGGATAAGTTCAAGAAAACGTACAAAACACGCAGAAAGGGTTACATACATGTTGGGTGTGATAGATCATTTTAAAGGTAGTTAAAATTTCGAAACTTCAACTTTGTTGAGCCATACATTCAAAACGAAGAGGAGCAGGGGAAAGACTACCGCCAGCGCGTAGTATACCTACCCACTACATAATGAAACACGAAAAATTTGTTGGCAATGTAATGAAGATGTGGAAAAATTCTATGTACCTAAACCGCTACGAGATTGAAAAGTTTATTCATAAAATTACTGGAAAGACACATAACACCGCTAATTCAACGCGTTGTCAAGTTACCATCTTAAAGAAATTTCAAACGTTTATTGATTTTATGCATATATATCGAATTACATGTGGTCGTCCATACATAAAGCGTACATACCTGTGTACCTATATAATAAATGTAATAACTTTAATTAAATTAAAAATAACTCCTGCAAAATTAAAGTTATAAATATTGAGAGCTACTGACATTTCAAGTATATAACGGCCAACGGGAAATAGGTCACTATATAAGAACAGCCATCATTAGCCAACTATAAGCTGGGACTTGTATGAAGCGAATTCAGAAAAAAATCCCGAAATTCAAATCGTACTAGAATTCTCGACACCCCGTCAAACACAAAAATTAAAGAAAAAAAATATTCATTCCGCTCTGTTCAGTGCTGTTATTTTTCATAAAAGCATAAAAATAAACAGAAAACTTTGTTAAATATTTTAATGATATACAGAAGTCGCCTATATAGCTCGAATGCACACATTTATTATCCTTTTTCATAGCCCCTTTAAAATTTCAAAGAACTGCTGTATACTAGTGAACGTTTTAGAAATGAAAATCAAAATTTAAACAAGGAAATTACTAACCTTTGGACAAATGTCAAAGCAAAGAAAGAATCCATTACCTGAAGAAAACACACAGAAAACTATTTCACGCACAAAAAAAAAATCAGCATAAAATTAACGAATTGCTGAAAAACCACTTCAGCTACACGAAAACGCACCCGACACTCAAATCAAAGTAGATAAACTGTAAGGAAAAAAGAAAAAAAGGTGTAGGAAGAGAATGCAGCGAATTGGAAGAAAATTTTATTTATATTGTGGCGACGCCTATTTGTCAAAATCGTATATGTTTTCGTTTTAATATTATAATCAATTTTAATTGTTGAATAATATTGTTATTAAGAAGTATTTACTACTAATAGAAATTAATTTATTATTATTACTTATTGGACATGTAGCAAGAAATGATAATATTTTCGTTTTTTAAACATTTTTCAAGCCTGTTTTGATTATTGTTCTGTTCTTTTTCTGAACGTTCTGTTGTAATCCAGCACTTTTCTGAACTACGCTTAATTCTGTGAAACCACTGACATATACATATGTATAACATGGACTGTGAAATTTTTTATTTCAGATGGGTTAACATTTGTTAACAGGTATGTGACAATTATCTTAATTTCAAGTTTTAAAACTTCAACAAATTGCAAATACATTAGAAATTATTTCTATTCTTGGGAACTTATCTCCTACAAAATCAAATACTTTTTGTAATCTTCATTTTAAAAGAAATAAAATCAAGCAATTTTTGTCTGCCTGTACCTAAAAGTCGGTATGGCATGGTCTTCAACGAATTGAATGATTTTATCATTTGCTCAGGGCTGCCAGCCTCACTTTTTAATAGTAAGTAATTTTCATATGTTTAAAGTTAATTTGAATCGGTGGAAACTTTTTAGCAGAGCTCCGTTAAAGATTTAAACTATTTAAACTGTTTTTTAACAGTTTTCGTGTGTATAATTTAAGCTGTTATAAGCTATAGTCGGGCACTTGAACTAAAAGTTGCTATAAAAAGATTTCTACATGTGCGGAAGTTCCGACAAATTGTGGAATTTGGTAGTTGGTTTTTACTCGGGTTTTTATTTGTGAATAAATTTATGAAATAGTGCCAAATATGGATTTATTACTTTACGCTCACAGTGTCTCCTGTGTTATTTGTTTCTTTATAATCATTTTCCTTTTTTTGGGTTTTTTATTTTAATTTTTTCGGCTAATTCGCCCGTTAATGGTTTCATTAGTAACGGATAGAAATAATGATGGAATAGCAAATTAATATTAAAAGTTAGTTTGTTTTTTGGAAATTTAAATTTTCTAAACGCGCACATTAAAAAAACTGAATTTAAGTTCGAAATGGGACAAATAGGGCAACTCCTTCATGTGATTGCCATACAAACGTTTCGTTTTTCACTACATATTTCCAACCTGCCCAAGAAAGCGTTGTTGGAGTAACTTGGTATACAGCGTTTTTAAAAAATTATTAGTCAAAACCATTCTAGCTATAGCCGAAACTTGAATGCACTCTATAGTGATTTCTTTTGATCTCTTCACGTGATTCTTTCTTGAATCATTCATGTTGGGACATTTAAAGGCGAAATATTATTTTACCTCGATTTTCTAATTTACCTAGCTTAAATTAAGTGGACTGAACTAGCATCTGGGGGGTTTTTTTTGCTGTTTTTCAAGCCGTGTCGCAGCTAAGAATATATAACAAACAGGCATGCTGATGAGCTAAATTAACTCCACCAGGAGCAATATTTTTAGTGAGAGAGCACAGTGGAGATATAACCAAGTTACAGAATTCATCAAGGAGGAGTCAAGTTATTCCATTAAGATGGAAAATACGTTCACGTTTCTACACGCTGTCATTGATTTATCACAGGTAGTCCCACTTGTTACTTGTTTTTTGTGGTGTATAATTGCATCTCATTTGCTTTGTACATTCAATTACTACTTTGAGATATTATGAGGAGTTTTCGACTTCACTCATGTAAATGAATTCTATACGATAACCGCATTCCGGTTTGTTATGTGCTCTAAGCTTCGCAGTCAAACTCGTACCGAAATTACAATCCAAGCTCAGTTGCAACTCAAAACGCTTTTAACATATTTTAATAAATAGTTTATCTGGGTTGAGAACAATTTTGGTCGTCCAGAAGTATACTTAGCTTCAAAAGTTGTGGTTCTTGCTTGACAAACCTTTAGAGTTCTTTCGTATCTTCAAAATGATTTTTTTTGTAAGAATTAAGAGATAAGCTTTACAATAACGCTCAATGTACCAACTAACTGAAAATTGGTACAATTTAACACGAATTAAGCTTTCTTTTGTTGCTCTGTACTCTGCAGGAATGTCGGACACGCAAAATATATTCAATTTTCATGTGCAGCAGACTGGAATAAATCGATACAGGTGACATCTTTTGAATGTTTCAAAAAGTATAAACGCCTTAGAAACATGCATTAAAATGAATCTACAAAGGGCCAATGCACACGAGTAAGTACGATAACTGCCGATTCTGTAACGAAGAGAGGGTATCTGCAAAGCACGTACTCTATGAATTCGTAGGACTTTCTCGCCAAATACTGCAATGTCTGGATCAGGGGTTGATACCCAGACGTTCAGAAAACCCTCCCTAAAGAGTAACTAATCTTCCAAAAAAGAGCAAATGTGGACCGAACCAAGCACAGCAATTTTTTCAAAAAAAAAAAATATACCAGAAGCAGAAAGCGTGATGTTATCTTAACTTGGCGCCAATAGCCCTGAGTTATACTGACCCGAGGCAATTCAATACGCTGATTATTTTTTTTGTTCATGCTGACAGTGCAATTTGAGCATTTGTTTAGCTGGAGAAGCAACCCCCTCTACTCGTACCGATAGTGCTGTCAGTGCGAAGCCGTTTGCGCAGCGAGATATCAGTGAGTCAAGTCAAAACGGGTAAATATGACCAAGCGTCTAAAGTTAAGAAAGAAAAATATCACAGTTATGTTTTTAAAGTTGATTTTGCATGTGTTATTGAGGAAGCTAATGAAAGTTTGATTTATAGAATATATTCGTATTATCTTTATTTTACCGCATATGGAAGGAACCCTTATTAAACAAATACTAATTAAAATTAAGGTAACACTTTTAATTTTGTGTTAATTTGTCGATATAGTCCGGGTTATAATGACCCGGTGTCATCGTCCGCGTTATTATTTTCACATCAATTGCGGCGGGATAAGAAAGATTCCCATTTAACCAGTAAATCAACTGATACTCTTCCATTTGGTTAATATATGTAGAAGTTTCGTTTTTCTTAATATCGAAATGATTATAGTTTTTGTTCAATCTTCGCAGCTGCCTGTAAGCAGATCTTGCATGGAATGGGATAAATAGTCCCTTCATTTCTATTAAAGAAATCTGCATTTCCTATATCCAATTATCGAATTCAATGTCATCTATGTAAGATAGAT